>JAODAL010003088.1:160000-180575 GCA_025379985.1 Phyllomedusa bahiana
AAGCGACACTTCTGGCTCAGGTAAACCACTTTTAAAGTGCTCTACCTGTTCCAGCAGTAATGCGCCTGGATTTGCCATACGCCTCCAGCACCCCCCCCCCCTCCCCCAATATCTTTGTAATGCACCTAATATTGGAGTGCGCCTGATTAAAAATATAGCGAACAGGGCTGCGCCAGGTTTCGGCTGAAACAACCCATACATACATGTCACCCTTAAAGTCAATAGTCAGTCGGCAGGCAGTTTAAAAAAATATATATAGTTTGTTACTGTGGAGGACCTGTCCGTGCTGCTTAACCAGAAAACCCATCGATTTGAATGGGCATTGTATAATACTTTATTTATCCCGTGGTGGCGCTGCAGGAAAATTGAACATTTATTGCCAGGTTTCCACATAGAAAACAGATAATCACTGACAGTAAGTTTTAATCCTGTTTTAAAGGGATCTTCTAATATGTAAAGGTTGTCAAAAGCAGACAACTCTTGACTTTTTTTTTTACAATAATTAGTGCTTACACACTACATAGTGGAAAAATGGCTCCTAAATAAATGAAAACACAAAAAAATTATGGTTACATGACTAAATATACAATTTTCTGACTATGTAGCCAATTCTAGTGGAAAACAGAGCTTGACTTTTTATTTGTGTCTATAGTTACTACTATGCTTTTATTGTATTAATTTTCACATTTTGCACAGTTAAATGGAACCTTTCAGGTAGTTTATGCTACCCTATCTGGGAGCAGGATAGGACAGAAAGAGAGAAACTGAGCTCTGTGAGAAATATAGGTTCCTGACAGCACTTCTTAAAGGGAACCTGTCACATAGGTTGTGCCCCCTTGCTGAGGGCAGCACAAGCTAGTGTCAGACCTGCTGTTCCCAGCGCTGTGTCCCTTATTCTGTAAGATACAGCAGTTTTAGAGCATTTACCCCTCAAATATTATTCATGAGTAGGTGTTAGTCCCGCCCATCAATGGCTAGCCCCGCCCACTGACAGTTATTCACATGTTTCTACCTATTCAAAGTAATAGGTTTATCAGTTGAGGTGGGCGGGGCTAGCCTCAGGTGGGCGGGGCATGAAAAAACACACTTTGAATTACTCTTTTCTGGCTGAAAACTGCAGATTTGAGCATTAAATACATTAAAATTCCAGCATCTTACAGAATAAGGGACACAGCGCTGGAAACAGCAGGTCTGACACTAGCTTGTGCTGCCCTCAGCAAGAGGGGCATAATCTATGTGACAGGTTCTCTTTAAGAGAATGTGAAAGTCTTGCTTACCCCACCTACATACAGTAAATAACAGCTTCCCTTTATCAATGTGTGTACAAAGCAGACTGATAATCACTGTATGTGGACGGATAAGCAGGACTTTCTGTTTTAGTCTTTTATTTCCTTTTTACTGATATTCCTGATCCAAATCATTTAAGCTTCGCTCCTCCCATCAAATTCTGATCTAAGATTGGGTGGTATAAATCCCCTGACAAGATCCCTTTAAATCTTCATGTTATTGGCATCTGCACCAAGCATGACAAAATGCTGTAGGTTACTTTATCATACAATGATTGCTTCTTGTCGTTTGCAAAATGCATTACTCACAGTTCATCCAGACAGTCTGCTGGTTGCTTTAGCCTGTGTCCCTGTAGTAAATAGTCATAGATTTCATGGTTTTGGACCCCTGGATACGGCGTCATCCCCCTTGTTGCAATTTCCCACATTGTGATGCCAAACGCCCACTGTAGATAACAAAACAGAAGGATCAGGGTGATCTTTCCAGAAGAAATGAATGAAGTCTTTTAAACTGAAAGGTCAGATACGAAAATCCCTCGTGTTTAGAGCAAAGATGATAGATAAGATTATAAGACGGTTTTGTAACAGGCGTTTATGGAAAAGGACAATGCAGTCCACATATGGTCACAAACAAGTTGAGTCTCCACATAATACCATGCAGCAGTCTGACATTATTTGTCTGTACTGAGATGTCATCAACGGCAAGGCACCCGAAATAGCAAACATGCTTAGCATTTACTGCTAGCAAAAGAACTTCAAAGGGTTTTGCCACAAAATCATTCATACCTGCTTTATCCATCTTCAGCTTTCAGTGTGCTCAAAAGGGAGCATGTGTGATTTGTTTAAACTGCATATCATGTAACCCAGCCCAGCTCACTCTAGTCAAACAAAGGTCTGTTTATGTAAAGAGCTGTGAGTAGTTGCAAAGTAGCTGAGTGGTTAGAGCTTCTGCTTTTCTAGGTTCAGATCCCTGTAGGAGCCAAACATATAGATTCTTTTTGTCTCATGTATATACCTGATTAAGGTTTCCTTTTTTTCTTTTGATTTATTTACACTGTTTGACTACTTACTGAATACAGAGAACAATGACAGCACCTGGGGTTGAATACTTGCTCAGCAGTGAGGGAGTGTGTGTGATTACTAAGCAGGGAAGAGACTGACAGTAGCTGCCTGAGAGGAGAGGTGATGTCTGACCATGTGTGGCCAGTACTGAGGAGCTCTCATCACTAGTCACATCCCTAGAGATGAGCTGATCACTAAGGTAGCAGCTAGAACAATAATGGTACAGAAATTTTAAGAATGATGAAAATGTTTATTATTTAATTTGGAAGCTTCCCACATCAATTTTACTTTGTGGCAAAACCCATTTAATATGTAATCATTATATTGTGATACTGCAGGATTTTATTTTTGGATATTTTATATGATGATCAATACATCTATGGAATTTCATTATGATGCTGGACATATACAAGTCTTTCTGGATACGATTTAATTAGTTCCCTTTGTGTTGCCCAAGTACCTTATTATAGTCCCAGCTTTGTTAATTAGAACATATATATTGAGGTGAGCTAACAGAGTTACTTTGTAAAAATTAAAAGTATTGATTACTTTTGTACATAGCCTTGTTGGTGGGGGGGGGGGGGGTTTTGCATTTTTAGTATATTTCTGTACCATTAGATAGAAGTAGCTTAAATTAAGTCCAAAATTTAACTCCCTGAAAAAAAAGTATGCTAACACATAGCGCTCTTCCATATTCAAAAAAAGGCAATGGAAACACTAAAAGTAGATATTTGAAGCTATTTCCAACACGTACAGTTAGGTTTAGACTTCCCCACAGGTGAACAGGGCAAACCCCTAGTGGACCCCTGAGCACTGCAGAACTGGAGTTGTTTTTTTAACTGCATATGCATCCACGAGAGAGGCAGAAAAACAGAGAAAGATGCAAAAAGCCAGAGGCACAATACAGGAGACATATACAGTAATTTACATAAGCTGTATGATGGGCCCCTAGAATCAACTCCACCTGTGAGCCCTAAGCTCCCCAGTCCAACACTGTGTACAGTAAATGTAAACCTCTAGATCATATAAACATAGCCTGACTGCATTGTGGGTATTTCTGGATCGATATAAAGAGTAATAGTAACATTGAAATTCAAGATGTAATTTGTATTAGGTCATTCAGCAGGTCCCTATACAGTTAGATTTAATAGCAGAGAACCTCCGGATGAAGCACAAGGCAAAACGTGCATTGGGGCGCGTCTCCATTCCCTACCCTCTGTTGATGTGAATGTTATTTCTTTGCCATTGACTCCACTAAGGTTGGGTTTTTTATAGTAACTGTAATGGATATATATATCCTAGATATTGTTTACTATGGTCTGTGAAAGAGGACCCCGACCCCCCCCCCCCCCCCGCCGTGGGCCTGAAGATACTAATGGTGGAGGAAACAACAATGTGCACACGTTTTTGGTGCAGTATTATTATACCTAAATTACCATTTTGTATTGTTTTTTTAACCATTTGTATTTTTCAATAAAGATATAATGATTTTGGTATAATATGGTCTGTAGTGGTTCTGTGATATACAGTGGGGAAAATAATATTTATCAAGTTTTCCCACCTACAAAGAATGGAGAGGTCTGTAATTATTAATCATAAGATACACTTTCAACATGTGAAGACAGAATCTAAAAAAATAACAGAAAAATCACATTGTATGATTTTTAAATATTTTTTTGCATTTATTTGCATGACATAAGTATTTGACACCTACAACCAGCAAGAATTCAGGCTCTCACACAGACCACTGTTAGTTTTTTTCTTAAAAGGGCCCTCCTATCTGCCTCATTACCTGAATGTAAAGCACCTGTATATGAACTCAATACCTGTATAACATACACCTATCCACACAATCAACTCCAACCCACACCACCATGGCCCCCAGACCAAATAGTTGTCTTAAGGATATCAGGGACAAAATTGTAAACCTGCACAATGCTGGGATGGGCTACAGGACAATAGGCAAGCAGTCTGGTGAGAAGACAACAACACAAGATGATTGTCAATCTTCCTCAGTTTGGGCTCCATGCAAGATCTCGCCATGTGGCGTAAGGATGATTCTGAGAAAGGTCAGGAATCAGCCAAGAACTATGTGTGGGAGGATCAGATCAATGACCTGACTAGGAGCTGGGGACCCACAGCTCATCAAAGATTACGTTATAACAGCAATGGCCGTCATGGATTAAAATCCTGCAGGGCACACAAGGGCCCTCAGCACATGTTCAGGCCCATTTGAAGTTCACAAATGACCATCTAGATGATCCAGAGGAGGAGTGGAAGAAGGCCATGTGGTCAGATGAGACGAAATACAACTTTATGGTATTAATTCCACTCGCCTTGTTTGGAGGAAGAAGAAGGATGAGTACAACCTTAGGAACACTGTCCCAACCATGAAGCATGGAGGTAGAAACATCATACTTTGGGGGTGCTTTCTTTGGGCCATGCACCGCAAGATTTTGGCCAACAATCCCCTTCCCTCGGTAAGAGCATTGAAGATGGGTCATGGCTGAGTCTTCCAGCAGAACAATGACCTGAAACACGGCCAAGGCAACTAATGAGTGGCTCCATAAGAAGCATTTCAAGGTTCTGGAGTGGCCTAGCCAGTCTCCAGACCTGAACCCAATCGAAAATCTTTGGAAGGAGCTGAAACTGTAACCCAGCAACCAGCTTCAAAACCTGAGAGAATCAGTAATGGAAGAGTGGGCCATAAATCTCAGTCTGCATTGTGTCACAAACTTGTTCAAGCACTACAGGAAATGTCTGACCTCACTGTAAATGCAAACCAAGTGTATCTCTGTACCAAAATATTAATTCAGTTTATCTGTTGATCAAATACTTATTCAATCAATAAAATGCAAAATAATTATTTTAAAAATCAAACAATTTGATTTTCGTGTTCTGGATTTTATTTTTTAGATACTGTCTCTTGCATTTGATGTTTACCTACAATAAAAATTACAGACCTCTCCATTCTTTGTAGGTGGGAAAACTTGCAAAAATGGCAGTGTATCAAATACTTATTTTCTCCACTGTGTGAATCGGTAGCTGTTTAGACCACTCACATTACTAGCGTTATAAATAACCTATATTAGTGTTGTAGCTGTTGAGTTACCACAGACTAAGCCCACCTTATAAATGATCTAAAGTTATCCAAAAGTGTTTAAATGCACCAGATTTATCATACATAACTAATAAATCTGCCCCATTGTGTCTGGTAATGATGCTTAATGTCATACACCGTACTTTGCTGTTTTCATTCTTGTACTTCCGAATGGGGAAGTCACGGCTACAGCTAATCAGTGGTAGTTATCTTTATTACTAGCCTTCCACTGGGATCTTTTGTGTATAAGCATTTCTTTTGAATTCTGCCAAAGATTACATGCTGGTTGGAAAAGTCCAACGTGTTGTTACATAAACCCTTTTCATTTGTGATCATTAATCACCATCCAATACTGCTGTGGATATTGTTTGTGGATTAGGTAGCAGATAATATCACAAATTTTACTGGGGTTTTTAATATGTTTACTTCAATAGGAGAAAGCAGGAAAGGTTATATGTGCGTATTTTGTCTTCTCAGGTTGAAACCAATGTAGAAAAGTCTGCAGTAAAATCTGCAGTAAATCAGCAAAAAAATCCAATATAAAATCTTCAGCAAATCCACCCCATGTGAAATCTTTCAGGTCCTTTACTATATGTCAAAGCATTATTTAAAAAGGTTATTTTTGTTTTTTCCACTGCAAAGATTAGCTTTCAACATGAAGGGACAGGTAATTGAAGACTTTTTAGTCTAACTGATTTTAAACTTTAGTCATGAGATAAGAGACATTTTCCATACTCTGATTCACACACAGATTTTTCTATGGTTACCTGACCCATAACAGTTACTGATTAGACATGAGTGATGTCACCATGGACCAGATGGAGCTCGATCTCCCCTCATTTAGCATAGCAAACAATTACTCTAACCAGATTAGCTTCTGTTTACTGATAAGCAATTGTTTTCAGTCCTCACAGCACATGTACATTTTGTTTACTGAAGATGAGCCACAATGCTCCTGTCAGTATAAGGACTCAGCTAGTTATAGAGCAGCCAAATATGCTAATCCCTGCTATAGAACCACCCATAGGCAGTGAAGTGAGCCATAAGTGTAAAACTGTTTGTGACTCACTGAAACAGCATAGTACTGCTATGCATTGCAACTGACAATCACTCTGCCCAGCTGGGCCATCTCAGGCAGCCTGGAAGCCTTTGTTAGGCCAGTTGTAATATACAGATGGTTCCAGGCTGTGATTGTGTAGGCCCCACATATGAGCCTGCACGATGTCCAAAACATACCTGTATGTCCATTTATGGGAAGTTACTCCCAGCCAGGAGACATACAGGTACGTCCAATGTCGGGACGGGGTTAAAGTAGTTAGTTAAATAATTTAACTACAGACAGTCCCTGGGTTACGAACAGGATAGGGACTGTAGGTTTGTTCTAAAATTGAATTTGTATGTAAGCCAGAACAGGTATATTTTTATTAAATGTTAATCTCCTAGCACAAAAGTTTATTTTTTTTTTAGTTTTGGATTATTGCAGGGAATAGTTTTTTACAATTGTTTTGCTGTCTCAGTTCCCTTGTTTACGAAGATTTTCACATTATTTTTTCACCCTCATGTGCTGCTGTATCATAGCTGGAACTCCATGTCGTTCGCACAGCTACTATCGGCTGTGGAACATGGAACTACAAGTGCCAGCATTCCCCTTAAGTCTTCGTTTGTAACTAGGGGACAGATGTAAGTTGAAATGGTGTAAGTCGGGGACTGCCTGCATTTTGAAATATACAGTATATCTATATGAGATGTAACATATTTCATACGCATGTAAAGTAAAATTATTTGTTTGCGGTGATGTAATGTACTTTTGCAAATCAAATTCATAATGCACACTAATAAGGAGTAAGAATACAATTTACTACTACAAACAATCGTTGTCTCATTTTCTCCTATCTAAGCAAGAAAAGTATTATACAACAAATCAATTTGCATTTAATAATTGTAACATGGTGTACTCTGGAAGCTTCGGCTCAGCAGGAAATTACATTGCAGGTCTAAAGTAGAACAATTTATGAGTTTCCCATTAAATGTAAAATGCACAAGGCAAAAGAAAATCATAATTAAAAGGCAGATAGGTTGTACACATCAGTATCAGAATAGTATGAAGAAAACCACATGATTCACAGAAACAATGAAATCCCATCTTGGGTGAACACTTCAAATAGACTCCTTAGCATTAAAACTGCATATATTGGAAGACCCTGCATCTTTCTCATTCTTCTTTCCCATATCAAACTTAAAATTTGCAGATTATGGGTTGAAACCCAAAATGAAATGTGCAGCCCCCCGCTCATGTCCAACTGTACTGAAAATAGGGAAATTCATTGTAATGGTGCTTGACCTGGTGCAGGACTTGGACACAGTGCAATCTTATTCTGTAGTTTAAAGGGTTTTGCTGTCATAACTATTGAAGGCATATCAAGGGGCATGCCATCGATGTCAGATAGGTGTGGGTCCCACCTTTAAGACCTGCACCTATCTCCAGGACGTCCCTCCGAAATTCACTGTTCTGAATGGTCACTCCTGTCAACACTCTCCCATTTCATTTCAACGGGGAGTTTTCTCTGGAGTAAGCTTAAATGCAAACTGCTCAGCTGTACTCAGAACTCCCGTTGAAATGAATGGAGAGTGACCATACAAGAGCAACCACTTCTCCATTCAGAACGTATAGCTTGGAGAGGGCCCATTCTGGAGATAAAATAATCAAACACAAAGTGCTGCCAGCTTCCTCCGAGACACCCAGTGAAGTAAAGATAAAATATCCATTCTTTATTGGTAACTTGTTTACAATTTAGAAAAATGGAGAAAAAAAAAGAAGCATTTAACGCATAGACAGCTGTTGTAAATGCGGCATGATGTTGCTACACCGATTAGATCGACGCGTTTCGGATTACGTCCTTAGTCATGGTCTACTGAACAAGGGATGAAGGTACTTGTTTAAAAAGGAGATTACATGGTCACATGATCCGGAAATAGACACTCCCACCTTCCTTCTAACTTACACAAACATAAAATAACACACTTCTAAAATGTAAAGAGGTGTATATAAAAATATCAACATCTAATGCCGTTTATAAATGACTCATATGTAAATTGTAAGTATGGATACTAATAGACAGATTCAGTAATTCAGGGCTGTGGAGTCAGCAAGCCAAAGCCCCGACTCCGACTCCTCAATTTCCCAAACCTCTGACTCCCTCATACACGGCGCATGTTTAAATGATAACGTTACTGTAGTAAAATGGTAACATCAGGCTGTTTATCACCTTATGATACAATAATCAAGCTATTTAGGTGGAACAGACACTGACAAGCAAAAGGGTAACAATGTTTTGATCTTTTGACCACTTGTGGGTAGAGTTGAAGAAAAAGCTGTATTTGTATCCAAGTCCAGTCTGCACCAACATTGGGAATGTGTAGAAGAGACTTGGGATTAGATTTTGGTCAAGATATGCTTGAATCTGATTCAGAGCCCAGAAGGATTCAGGCAGTATTGAAAACCAAAAGGGGGATTTCTCAAATACTAACAAAATAATAAAAATTAACATTTTGATTAGAAACAAAACAATAACAATGCAGTTACAGGAAAGAATCTGCAGAACTAAGCAGATGCTAAATACTTGCAAGTCAAATTTATGTATAAGATAGGTAAGGTTACTGTATATAAAATTACAGTAGCCTCATGTGCAAAGCTGTAGTGGATGGAGAAATATGGAGCCTGAAAGTCACAAATTCAAAACATTGTTACCATTTTGCTTGTCAGTGTAAAATATATTTATTGGACATGACTTTAGAACACAAAAAAATTGTAAATATGCAAAACACTGCAGGAACATTTGTGGAGTCTCTGAATTTGTTCTGAGAAATAGTATTGCTTCCATCAGATCCTGCATACATGACCTCACATCTGATCTCATTATTTCCAGGCTAGAGAACGGCCTCTCCACACTAACTTGGGTTGGGGGAAAGCGGTGACCACAGGGGCAACATCTCTAACAATGTCAGGGTATAAAGCAATTGCCTCAGCCACAGTCAGTTTTGATGAATGGTTGAACTCTTCTACTTCTTTGAAAGCAGGTGAAAAATTTGCTGAAATCTGTTTGCCCTGGGAGCGGAATCTTTTCCCCTGGGGCAGCGCTTTGCCCGCTCCATGTCATCAATTACCACTCCTCATGTGATGAGGCTGAAGATATGGGAGCAGTAGCACTGGCCGGACCCAATTCCTCTTGCTCTTTGCTTCGAACTAACTGGACCAACCTATTAAATATTTTGGGAGTCGGAGTCGGTCCCTTTTATGACGACTCCACGACTCTGACTCCGACTCCACAGCCCTGGTAATGATAGGATATATCTTGCAAGATATTAAGTCCTGCCGGAATTCTAGTTCCTAGTTTGAATATCCACATTGATTCCCTATCAAGTAGCCTGCGATGCCAGTCTCCACCTCTAGGTGGATACATCACTTTTTCAATGGCACAAAAGATAAATGATTTTAAATCGCCTTTGTGCACCTCCTGAAAGAGCTTTGAGACGCTAGAGCATTTGAAAGATTCAGATCTAATAGCGTCAGAGAGATGTCTACTAATTCTAATCTTCAGGGGTCCTGTGGTGCACGTGGGGTGCCACCACAGGACCCCTGAAGATTAGATACTGGACACGGCAACTATTGCATAATATGAGGTATACAATATATTTACTGTTATAGTTAATATAATGGTTTATTTTAAAACTTTTGCCATTAGAAAATGAAACAAAAGTTTTAGTTTCGATACATAATTGCAAGCGGTGCACTGAGTATGTCCGCATCCGTAAAAACCTGTAGTTGACAACCAGTTTTCCTGTGGGGACACTGTACCAGGAAGAAGACTGGGTGACAGTAATGATCCAAGGGTTGGGGCTCTTTTTGAGATGAATCTAATGTCGTGTTGCAAAAGATTTCGCATATGGGCATTTGTATACAGAATGGGTAAATGTCTTTTAATGATTTTTACTATATCGCGATACTGTAAACTATAAATGGTAGAGAAAGTAATACTGACTCTGGAACCACCTGATTTAGGAATATCCTGTAATAAAGAATCTCTCTCAACCATTTTTATTCTTCTTTGTGCCCCTGCGATAGATTTAGAAGAATATGCCCGTTGTGACAATCTCAGATTCACATCCCTTTCGGCAGAAGCTGGCAACACTTTGTGTTTGATTATTTGTTCAGGGTGTGGACTCCACTTGGCCGTGCTCCTGGAAACCAAGCTGCAAGGACTAAGGCCATGTTCACACGGCTTAAAATGGGCCGTATTTCGGTCCGTAATTACGCGCCGAAGTGCACCAATTACGGGCCGAAAACGGCCCATTCATTACGGTAATGCACAGGCCTCATAGAGAACTATGGATTACGTCTCCTCTCCCCGCCCGGCGAAGCGATAATTGACATGTCACTTTCTAGCGGCGTATATGTGCCGCTAGCAGTGATTGTCTATGGGCCGGCGAAGTGCCGCCCCCCTGCTCACTCCCCCGCTCCCGCCCCGCCCGCGTCCACACGGCGAAATTACGCCCCACAGTTAAGCCGTATGAATCTAGTCTTACTGGTGAGCTGATGTTGCTTTTTTTTTTCCATTCTGGAGATAGGTGCAGGTTCCAGCGGTAGGAAATGCACTTGACATCATTGATGGCATGTCCTATTGATTTACTATTAATGTTTTTGAGGACAAAATTCTTTTAATGCTGATGTGGTCACATCTCAAAGGGAACATTTTTAGAAGCAGATGAAACACCATTTTTTTTAAAAGAATAAATAGCTTTTTGCGTTGTCTATCAATACAGTGGTTCCAGAACCATCTTTGTATGTTGAAACCATAACTGTGGAAAACTTGTAATTGGTTCAGAAATCTTGAATCTCACTAACATAATACAAAATCGAGATTTAAGAAAATGAAGCAGAAAACTAATACAAAGAAAGCAAGTCCTTACATGCTACAGTCAGAAAGAGCTGCTGTAAGCTGGAAATCACTTTCTATTTTGAGGATAGAAGCTTTTTAGGGTCACTTTATAAACGATGTACCAGAAATGCAGAAAATGGGGACCTAACCTGCTGCCCAAAGGAATCACTTATCCTGGTACATGTAAAGAGCAGTACAGAACATGTAGTACCACACTATACTGTAGAGAGGTGCTACTAGACCGCCAATCACTACATGCACTTCACTAATACAGATGTTTTACAAGGAAAATGTTCATGATACACATGTGCCAGAGATCAGCAGTGTCTGTGACATTCTGTATGGTGTGCTTTCAAGATACAATATCCCAGGAAAGTCCATTGCATGTTGAAAATATAGTAACCCAAGGTCATTGTAACTTGAGGGACCACTGTATCCATTTTGAGTAGTAGCCAGTGAAGTTTTGTTCTTATAGTAGCTCCAGTTTAGAGTCAGTGTACTATCCTGCAGGTTGATGACATGCAATAGTAAGTCAGAAACTTAGTCGTTTGAAACATAAATTCACCTTTGTACACAATATTATATTGTATTTCCTTGTCTTTTCTTGTCCCAATACCATGTTATAGACCTTAAACTAGTTCCAAAGGCAACTAGAGAAAATGGGCTATAAAACAAACTTGTCAACAGACACACCCTATCAGCCAAGCTGATTTCCTGTAATGTGACAAGACATTTTATTGTACTGTGCGGTGTCTATTGTAAAAATGAAACTTTCCAGAATGAAAATCACTATAGCACACACTACGATATTTTGCCATTAAGGACTGCTGCTATATTTGTGCTCTAAACCCTGTATAATCGGACTATTTGACTATTATAGAGTCTTAGATAAGAAGTAAACCTTAAAGGGATTGGACCATGAACACCTATGCACAGGACTGCTGGGATCCCCGCCAATTACAAGAACTGGGGTCCAGACAGGCTCGGACTGGGCCGCCGATGGGGGGGGTCGGGGGGTGGGGGGGCGGGGGGTGGGGGGGGGCGGGGCCGGGGGGGGCGGGGTCTGGGGGTACCGGGGGAATCCACGGTGGGGCCCCCCCGAAGCGCTGTGGCCACGATGGGCTGTGCCGTCGCTCCCCGGGGCCGGCGCGCATCCAGGAGACCGGCCGGTCTTCCGAGGCCCAGAGACCGCCCCGGGAGGGGGTGGGAGTTGGGGACTATGTACCGGCTCCCCGGGGAACTGCGCCAGGTGTCAGCGGAACGCAGCGCCACTAGCGTGCTTCACGCTGATCTCCCCGGCAGGCTGAACGCTTATGCCTTCAGCCTGCGTGGCGCCGGCCCCCACTGTGACGTAGGCGGACGCGGTGACGTCTACTTCACCCGGCCGACTATGCAGGGTGGCAGTACGGAGCCTCGGAGCGGCCGGAGCAGGGAGCCGGGCCCAGGTAAGTGGTGGCTGTGTTTTTTTGTTTTTTTTACTACCTACATGGGGAGGCCCTTGGCTACAAGGGGGTCCCTGGCTTCATGGGGGTTACGGCTAAAGGGTGGGCCATGGCTACAAGGGTGGGCCCTGACTAAGTGGGTCCCCGGCTACAAGGGGGGCCCTGGTACAAGGGGGGCCCTGGACTAAGGTTGGTCCCGGGCTACAAGGGAGGCCCTGGCTACAAGGGGGGCCCTGACTAAGGTGGTCCCTTGGCTACACCTGGGGTCCCTGGCTACAAGGGGGGGCCCTGAACTTAAAGGGGGGTCCCTGGCTACAAGGGGAAGGTCCCCAGGCTACAAGGGGGGAACACTGGCTCAGGGGGGCCCTGGCTACCAAGGGGGGCACCTGGCTACAAGGGGGATCTGACCAAAAGGGGGGCCCTGGCTACAAGGGGTGGCCCTGGACTAAAGGTGGTCCTTGGCTACAAGGGGGGCCATGACTAAAGTTGGTCCCTGGCTACAATGGGGTGCCTGGCTACAAGGGGGGGCCCTGACTAATGGGGGGGCTCTGGCTACAAGGGTGGACCTGGATACAAGAGGAGTCCCTGGCTACAAGGGGGTCCCTGGCTTACAAGGGGTCCATGGCTACAAGGGGGACCCTGACTAATGGGGTTCCTGCTACAAGGGGGTCCCTGGCTTCCAATGGGGGCCCCTGACTATAGGTAGGTCCCTGGCTAAAAAGGGGGCCCTGACACTAAAGGGGGTCCCGGCTACAAGGGGGGCCCTGGCTTACAAGGGGGCCCTAGCTACAAGGGGGGCCCTCGGAACTACAAGGGGGGGTGGCCTAATCTACATGGGGTCCTGGCTACAAGGCGGGTTCCTGGCTACAAGGGGTCCCTGCTACAAGGGGGCGAGGCCTGGTTACAAAAGGGGGTCCCTGGCTACAAGGGGGAGGGTCCTGACTACAAGGGGGGACCTGGACTACAAGGGGGGGCCCTTGGCTACAAGGGGGGGCCCTAATATAAAGGGGGTCCTGGCTATAAAGGGAGGGGGGCCCTGGCTACATGGGGGGCCCTGACTACAGGGGGTCCCTGTCTACAGGGGGGACCCTGACTACAAGGGGGTCCCTGGCTACAAGGGGGTCCCTGGCTACAAAGGGGGTCCCTGGCTACAAGGGGGTCCCTGGCTACAAGGGGTGTCCCTGGGACTAATGGGGGGTCCCTGGCATACAATGGGGTCACTGGCTTCAAAGGGGGGCCTGGACTACCAAAAGGGGGCCCCTCAATACAAAGGGGGTCCCTGGCTACATCGGGGGTCCCTGGCTACACGGGGTCCGTGGCTACCTACAGGGGTCCCTGGCTACAAAGGGGGTGTCTGCTACTAGGGGGCATGACTACAAAGGGGCCTTGACTAAAGGGGGGCCCTGGCTACTAAAGGGGGCCTGAGTCAAGGGGTGGCCCTGCATACCTACAGGGGGGCCTGACCTACAAATGGGGCCAATGGCTACCTAAGGGACGGGCTTTGACTTACCTACAGGGGGCCATGACTACAAAGGGGGCCATGCTACCTAAATACTAAAGGGGGCCCTGACTACCTACACAGTAGCTAAGGGGGGGCCCTGACTTCCTGCACACTAGCTAAAGGAGGCCCCTAACTACCTGTATACTACCTAAAGGAGACCCCTAACTGCTGCGAACTACACTAGAGGCCTTAAAACTGCCTGTATACTACTTCATGGGAAGCCATACTGCCTGTATACTTCCTAAAGGGGTCCCTAACTGCTTTGCATCTATATAAAGGGGGACCCTAACTTCCTACAGCTTACCTAACTGGGAGAAAAAAACACCTACCTACAGACTTGGGGCCTTGCCTATTTGCTTCTACCTAGTGTCTTGTCTACCTACCTAGGTAATATAATTGAGAGGCAGAAGGCCCATAGTTGTAGCATTATATCCAGGTGGTTAGTTCTCTCCCCACCTGCAAACCCTTTGGATATAGGCCTCTAAGTTATGGCTTGTACCCGCTCTCCCACCCCATGGAAGTTTGTTCAGTGGTGGGAAATAGAAAAGAGGGTGCTGGAAAATTGGGGCTACTAAGATATTTGTTCTAATCTTCTGCAGGTGATGAGCTGTGGCCGGGACAAGTCGATTCATGATGGTGCGGGGAAACCAGATGAGAAGAAAAGGGAATAAGAACGAGCTCAAAGAGTATGCAGGAAACGACCTCACTAAGATAGGACGTCTCAGGTTGATTCCTGATTTACTTCTATTTGGATCAGTGCTGTATTTACTGTAAATGTGATGTGACCTGAGCTGGTGTCTAACCTCTATGTGGTCTCTTATGGTGGTGGGTAGGTTATTCATGTTGTGTATGATCACTATGTGGTCTCTATAGGGCGGTGTTGTTGGTTATACCTGAGCTGTGTCTGACTCTATGTGGTCTCTACTATGGCAGTGTTGTAGGTTATTCTGAGCTGGTGTCTGACTCTATGTGGGTCTCTATATGGCATGTGTTGTAGGTTTGATACCCTGAGCTGGGTGGTCTGACCTCTATGTGGCAGTGGTTGTAGGTTATACCTGAAAGCTGGTGTCTGGACCTATGTGCTCTCTATATGCGGTTGTTTGTAGGTTATACCTGAAGCTGGCGGTCTGACCTCTTGTGGTCTCTTTATGGTGGTGTTGTAGGTTATATCCTGAGCTGGTTTCTGACCTCTATGTGGTCTCCTATGGCAGTGTTGTTGGTTATACATGAGCTGGTGCTGTCCTCTATGTGGGTCTCCAATATGGCAGTGCTGTAGGTTATACCTGAGCTGGTGTCTCGACCTCTATTGTGGTCTCTATATGGCGGTGTTTGTAGGTTATACTGAGCTGGCGTCATGACCTCTATGTGGTTCTCATGATATGGTGGTGGTTGTAGGTTATACCTGAGGCTGGTTTCTGAACCTCTATGTGGTCTCTCTATGGAAGTGCTGTAGGTTATACCTGGCTGGTGTCTGACCTCTATGTGGTCTCTAATGGCTGGTGTTGTAGGTTATACCTGAGCTGGTGTCCTGATCTCATATGTGGTATCCATATTGCGGGTTGTAGGTTATACCTGAGGCTGGGTGTTTCTGACCTCTACTGTGGTCTCTATAAGGGAGGGTGTTGTGGTTATACTGAGCCGGTGTCTGCCTATAATGTGGTCTCTATATGGCGGTGTTGTAGGTTTTATCGGCACCGGTATAATTACAGCGTACATGTGTCCGATTTGACCCTGTGATAGGAGTTAGACTTTACTTTCTTGTGTGCTTTATTTTAGAAGGTTGGTTGTGGTGTTGTGGACCAAGGGAAACATGGTGGGGGATATTGTATGTGGGTGGAGGGATAAATTGTATGTGGGTGGAGGGGGAATAGTATTGTGGGTGGTGGGGGGTTATTGTTTGTGGGTGGAGGGGGATAGTGTATGTGGGTGGAGGGAGTATTTATGTGGGTGGAAGGGGGTATTGTATGTGGGGTGGAGGGATATAGTGTATGTGGGTGGAGGGGGATATTGTTATGTGGTTGAGGGGATATTGTATGAGGTGGAGGGTTATTGTATGTGGGTGGAGGATATTACTATGTGGGTGGGGGGGATATTGTATGTGGTGGAGGGAGATATTGTATGTGGGTGGAGCGAGGATATTGTATGTGGGTGGAGGGGGGTATTGTATGTGGGTGGAGGGGGGGATATTGTATGTGGGTCGAGGGATATTGTATTTGGGTGGAAGAGGGGTTATTGTATGTGGGTGGGTAGGAATTGTGTATGTGGGTGGAGGGGGATATTGTAAGTGGTGGAGGAGGGTTTTTGTATGTGGTGTGGAGGGGGATATTGTATGTGGGTGGAGGGGGATACTAGTAATGTGGGTGGAGGGGATATTGTATTGTTGGGTGGACGGGGGATATTGTATATGTGTGGGTGGAGCGGGAATATTGTATGTGGGTGAGGGGGATATTGTATGTGGGTGGAGGGGGTTATTGTATGTGGGTGGAGGGGGATTTTGTATGTGGGTGGGGGGGGGGAGGGGGGGGAAGGGGGGGAAAAAATTGTATGTGGGTGGAGGGGGATATTGTATGTGGGTGGAGGGGATGATATTGTATGTGGGTGGAGGGGGATATTTGTATGTGGTGGAGGAGATATTGTCATGTGGGGTGGAGGGGGATATTGTATGTGGGTGGAAGGGGATATTGTATGTGGGGGGAGGGGGGGGCGGGTTTTTATATGTGGGTGGAGGGGGATATTGTATGTGGGTGGAGGGGGAATTGTAAGGTGGGTGGAGGGGGGATATTGTACATGTGGGTGGAGGGGGATATTGTATGCAGGTGGTGGGGATATTGTATGTGGGTGGAGGAATATTCTATATGTGGGGTGGAGGGGGTTATTTTATGTGGGTGGTAGGGGATATTGTATGTGGGTGGAGGGTGATATTGTATGTGGGTGGAGGGGGATATGGATGGAGCTACTTAGCCCTGTGTCTATGATATGTTAGACTGTGACATATGTGTGACTTTCTTGCTATTGACTACAAAATTACAGTTCTGTTTTGAACACTGTATTATTTGGTAATATGGGGGTGTTTATGTCCGAGAGGCTAGTAATATTTTTACGTACAGTAGGGTGGGCCCCAAGATCAACTCCCATGTGGGCCCCAGACCCCCCAGTCCGACACTGGGTCCAGAGCTCCTCATTTGAACAGAGTGAGGCTCAGGTATGTACAATACCACTCCATTCAGCTCTGTGGGACTCACAGAGATAGACAAGTGTTGTATTTAGCTCCTCTTCAGTCCCATAGACTTTGGAGTTGAGTCACTCTGGAGGAGCCCATCACCCCATTGATAGGGGTGCCCACTTCATAAGAAAATCTTACAAGCAGATTCTGGGGCCTCATTAAAATAAAATAATTTATCCTCACCTTCCATCGCTGCATCTCTCTGGTATTCTGTATTTCCAAACAGGGGCTGGCCCCCAAACTTCCCATTCTGTACCGCTCTTGCACAGTTACTTTCCTTTCATTTCAAAGGGTGTTTAGAGTACAGCAAAATGCAACCATTCAGTTGTGCCTGGAACTCCCATAGAAATGAATACAGAGTGACTGCAGAAAGGTAGAAGCTTCTCCGTTCAGAACAAGGAATTTTAAGGGCCCATTATTGAGATAGTGAGGTCATATTCTTTCAATATTAAAGAAGAAGAAGGGAATCCTTCGAAACGTAGCATCAGTGCGCTTCCGTACATCCAGCAGCACGGCTGTGCTGCATCACTCTCTGCCAAACCTTGGACTTATACGTTTATGTGAAACAGTTGTCTTTGGAACTCCTTTTGGACTCTATTTAAATCAAATAAGGTACTCTTTTTGTATTTGTTAGCCGTTGTTACGGTGTTGTAATGCTATTTTTATACTAGTAAAGCACATTTTGATATGCAAACTTCTGGCTACTTTTTACTATGGCTACATAGGAGGCAATTGAGAGGAACCTCCGCCCAGAAGCCACAAACGGGTATACGCCCGAAACAAAGGTTGTTGAATCCATATATATGTGAACATTCTTTTAATATGCCATCAATGTTTGTAATGGACAAAGCCCTTTAAGCTCAGTTAGGCAGGGAAAAATCATACACTGGACTCCTCTTTTCCAACCCCAGCGACTTCTTCCCATACCCGGCTCAATTTTACAGGAAGTTTTACTTCTAAAGACAGTAGCGTGAATGAGCCGATAGGTTACATTTATTTCTAAATTGTAAGCTAGTGTTCACATATTCACCAATCCCTCTCATTCCTTTAAGTATGTTGGCTTCTATTTTGTGCAATGAAAATACATTGTGCACATATTTTTATGCGACTGTCACTATTCTTAATATGCAACATGCTCTGTATTGTTACTATTTTTAACCCATAGAAGTCAATGTCTTAAAATAAAAGAAAGGTACTTTCCGGGATTGCTCTGGTTTTTTAACATCTATGTTTTAGTAATGTTACAATGCCAACAAAAAGTGTATTCATTAACAAAAAACAGAACTAATATGGATAAAAAATTCACAACATAACAAAATGTGGAAGAAAAACCAGATGTAATACACAGCCAAAAATGAATACATTGTAAAAAAAAAACAAAAAAAAAACACTATTACATATCTTTACTTGATCCGTATTTTCCTATGCCTAAATTACTTGGCCATGGCTTTATTTCAACTATGCAAGCTAAGCCTAGTAATTTATCTAAGGTGCAGTTTTGTTAGATGATCAAATTCACATATCATTTCACAAGAAAGTACAGTTTAAGGGCTTTTTTAAAGGGGTTGCCTCACTAGAAAGATTAGCTTTCAGCATGTATTGACCGGTAATTGAAAACTTTCCAAACACAGTGGAAAGTGAAAAGAGCAGTCACTTGGTCCATTTTTTACTTTGAGTTAAAAGGGGTTGTCTCACTACATTGATTCATCCTACCTCAGTCCTGTTTTCTTGGTTTCATTTTGAATTCAGGCACGTGTTTACTGGCTCCTATTAGGCTTCAGTAGAAGCAAGGTCTGTAGCTATAGCAACCAGTGCTGGCAGCCTATTATGAGAGACTGAACAGGTCTGTAGTTATAGCGACCTGAGGAGGTGATGCAGCCCATACAAGAGGGGATATTCAGAATAGGTAGGACATGTTAATGGGAATATATTGCAAAATGACTTGTTTTTTCAAGATCTTTACATAAAAAAGAATCCTTGTAGTGAGACAACCTCTTTTAAAAGCAAATACTTTAGTTTTAAAGGGGAAAGGGCAGAAGTGCCCTTTAAGCAGCTCCTGCTCAAAAGCTCCTGATCTATAGCCATCCATGAATTTTAAACAAGTAATCTGCTCTGCAAACCTTCTGCCATTACAGCAACATTGCGTGAGCCCACCTTAAGTGAAGGGGGAAAAAACTAAAATTTAAATTTAGCAATCTCCTCCATCTCCGGCAGCATCTTCATCTGACTTTCAAGTTGAACACACTTAATTTAACCAGTTTGTTTTTTTACATTCTCTTCTGTTGTACTGTATACAGTATATTTATACAGTGTGCATGTTATATATACAAAAATTCTGGTGGTTTTGAGGTGCTTGAAAAAGATTAATGATGTTTTAATTCATTTCTATGGGAAAATTTGCATAAGAGAAATTTGAGTTAAGAGCAAGGTCCCAGAACTAATTAAACTCGTATCTTATCTGTATATTGCTTTGGGTTTTGTCTTTTTTGCACACAGGTCAGCATCTGAAAGTGGGGAGTGATGTCACCAGTACTGCTGGCAGCTTGAGAACAGAGTATGTTATATTCAACTAACAAAAAGAGACTAATTACTTGTTTACTTTAGAGCAGAGAGCTTCAGAACTCATAGATAAGATCTAATTGCACTGACATAAGAGCAGGAGAAGAGCTTTAAATACAGAGCTGATATGCTATTCCTTGCTATAGAACCACCCACATCCTGATCAGAAAGAGACAGGATGCATTAACGTAAAACTGCTTGTGACTCTAGTACAGCATGCTCTGAGTGCACACAGGTTGTGCATCTGAGAGCAGGGAGTGACGTCTCCAGGACTGTTGGCAGCTTGATAACAGAGTGTGTTATCTTTAACAAACAAAAGAGACTAATTATTTGTTTACTTTAGAGGAGAGAGCTTCAGAATTCATAGATTAAAATCTAATTGCATGACATGAGAGCAGGGAGAAGATCTTTAAATACAGAGTTGATATGTAGGAAGAGACAGGATGCATTAGTGTAAAATGCTTGT
>JAODAL010003089.1:0-180564 GCA_025379985.1 Phyllomedusa bahiana
TGAGGGCATTTAAACTGCCCCCTTTTTTTTAAAAAGTTTGAGTACTCCTGGTGCATTGTGTACTGGGGTAATAGTGGCATGGGGTTAGTGTCAGTCTTGGGCCACAAGAAACATCGCTGACTGACACCAAGCCCGAACACAAATTGCACAAAAAAAACTTTTATTTAAATAAATACTCTCCAACATCAGCCCTCTTTAACAATTTTATTTGTGGATCCAAGGTTAATCCGACGCAGTCCCCCAAATCCGATGTAGTCCAAATAGGAACCTGTAAATAAACAAACATTACACAGATACATACATACATGTAGGCTGGATACCCTATTCAGTATCCAGGAAAGCTGAATGACACCTATTGCCCACAGGTAACATCCAGCTTTCCATGATAGGAACATTGGGTGCCACCTTTGGGGGATGGAGTGTCACCCAGCTTTTCTGGATACTGAATAGGCTATTGCCATAGCCATAGTCCCCTGAGGCCTGTCTCCTGCCCCGTGTAGGCACCAAAGACAGACCACAGGGGGCAGGAGCAAGAGACAGGAGACAACTTCTGCTACCTGCAGCCTGTATCCTGCTCCCTGCGACTACCAGAGACAGACAGCAGGGGGCAGGAGACAGGAGCAAGGGATAGACAAGGAGGCAACTCCTGCCCCCTGCGGTCTGTATCCAGCCCCCTGCAGCCGCCAAAGACAGACTGTAGGAGACAGGGAGCAGAGGGCAACTTCTATCCCCTGTGGCCTGTCTCCTGCCCATTGAGACTGCCAGAGACAGATACACATACACCCCTGCCCCACACACTCAAACACACACACTCTCCTCCCCGCATACTGAAATATATACCTCCCCTCTCCCACACACTGAAACATACACCCTTTCCCACACACTCAAACACACCCCTCCCTTGCACGCTCAAACACACACCCTCCCCCACAAACTCAAACACACACCCCTCCCCTGCACACTCAAACACACACTCAGCCACCCGCACACACATACCTCTCCTCCGCACACACATACCTCTCCTCCGCACACAAACACACACACACCCCTCTCCCACACACTCAAACACACAACCCTACTCCCCCACAAACTCAAATACACACACAGCCTCCCCCGCACACTGAACAGACACCCCTCGCCACACACCCGTCCCCCGCACACTCAAACATACCCTCCCTCGCATACTCAAACGCACACCCTCCCTAGCACACGCAACACACCCACCCCTCCCCCACACACTCAAATACACATGCAGCCTTCCTCACACACTCAAATACACACCCTTTCCCTGCACACTCAAGCATACACACTCACACAACTCTTGGTATACTCACATATCCTGCTGCCAGCATCCTGGAGTCTTCACACTGCTCTGCTGGGGAGAGGGGATGGAGCTTTGCAGCTCCCGCTAAGCCCGGCCCCTCTTCCCAGCAGTACTCTCTTAGGTCCCTGGCTCTGGTAGCTTCCTGCATGGGAAGCTACGAGAGCTTCGCCAGCGGCGGTCAGTGATGCCGCTTATACAAAGAACCTCTGGTAGCTGTTCAGCTGTGGGAGATTAAGCAACCCCTCCAGAGGGGTGGAAGGAAGCCCCATTTCCAGGACAGTCCTGCCTAACCCAGAAGGGTTGGTAAGTATCCCCATATAACACACGTATAATACACTATGCTCCCCCAACCCATATTACACACATTTAATACACTCTGCTCCCGCCACCCATATAACACGCATAGAATACACTCTGCTAGATACAATGACAAGATGTCACTTTATGTATTATTAGGGGGCTGTATGTATAACTGTTTACAGCAATGTAAGTGTTCAGGTTACAAGGAGCTTGTGGAGGGAGGTGACAGCTCTCCAAGCATGAGAACTGACCATTGAAGGAGGTCTGCAGAGCTGTGACATCTTCTCCCTCCCACTGTTCACACAGAATGATGATATCACCAGTCTTAAGTGAGGGAAGACACCCCTACTGGAAGAAGAGATCCACCCCTGGACTTGAAGTTGTAAAAGACAGAGAAACAGCTCATGTCTACCAAAGCTTGTACTGAGAAAACCTTTTAAGGCTGATTTCATATGTTGTGCTACTGCATTCATTACCGCATGTGTTTCTCAACTGCATTAAAAATGCATGTGTTTTTTTTTTTTTTTTTAAATTTATTTGGTTTTATAACTAAGTCTAATTTGGAACACAAGTAAAGTTTGGGTAAATTAACCAGTTCCTGAGCGAGCCAATTATTTCTTTTCTGTAGTACATACAGGTTTAAACTATTTTAATCATTGCAGTGGATGTCCGTGTTTATATTCTCATTAAATAAATACATTTTCAGAAAAAAAGCGATGGGTCCCGCCATTTCATAACCAGCCAAGGTAAAACCGACAGCTGCAGCCTGATACTATCAGAATGGGAAGAACTATTGATACTAGTTCTTTCCATTCTAAAAATACTAACCCGCAGCTGCTCTACAAGCGGACCATCACATTAGAGCAGGGGTCCTCAAACTTGGTCGTGGGTCTTTGGGCCATGGACGTTATCCAGTCGCGTATGTTTAACTTCTGCGGCCGCTCTGGGCCTGGCAACATTGTTAATTCACTACGTTCAATGCGTCGGGCCGTAATTATGGGCAGAACTTTCTTAGGCTGTATTTTTTTTTATAACATGAAGGAAAGTAGTAAAGAAAAAAAGTCTGTTATTCACTTTTTTTATGAAAAAAAATTTTAAAAGCAAAAGTCACGTTAAAATAGGTTTTGTAATTATGTCACTTTTCAATCACAGATATATAAGTATATAAAATTTTATGGTTTTCAGGGGTATTTTTTTTTTTTTTTTAAAGAGTTTATTTCTAAAAGTTTTGAAAGTTAACAGCGCTTAAACATCAATACAAATTGAAAAACATGCACTCCACATAAATACAGTATCCAACTGCAACACTTCGATCCAGTCTTACATATTAGTGAAAATTCCCAATGTGCAATCCACTTGTAATAGGTACGTCTCTAGCAGTCAAAGATACCTGAACAAGACATCATTAGGCATGATGCCATTCACACCCATTCATCCCATCCAGCCATTTTTATTAGAAACATAGGAACATCCAATCAATCCCCACGCTCCGACGTCCGGCCCCCGCCCCCCCAAACCCATTCCGCCCACAGACGAACCAGCCGGTGAAGCAATCCATAAACTCCAAATGTCTAAAAATTTATCTGGGATTCCTCGCACCTCAAATGTGAGCTTGTACATAGTCAGGTCCCCATTCACCAATTGCTTCCAGTGTCCCAGAGATGGACACTTAGGAGGCTTCCAGTTTAATAGTATGGACTTTCGGGCATAAAACATTAAGCACCTTTACAACTGCGGCTCCGATTTAGTCTGAACTATGCCCTCCACCAGGCCCAATAAGCAAATCTCAGGAGCACAAACCGCTGGCAAACCAAGTTCCTCACTCAAGAACCCATGAACCTCTGACCAAAAGGCCTTAATCCTAGGGCACTCCCATACCATGTGAAATAGGGAACCACGCGCAGTGTTACATCTAGTGCATATCGGGCTGGGTAATTTCCCCATCAGAGCCAAACGTGCTGGCATATAATATACCCTATTCAACCACTTGATCTGTATCACCTGGTCTCTAGCACTGATCACCGTAGATCTCCATGAAGACGCTAATTCCTCCAAATGATGGGATTCTAACTCTGGTATGTCCTCACTCCATCGCTCAAAAGCTTTCTTAATAGGAAACGGTTGATACTTCATTATGCTCTTATAGAATGTAGAGACCGGCTTCACCGATTCTGCGTGCCAAGCCACTCTCTCCAGAGCCCCACAATGCAACTGTACAGCACCCCTTCCGAATTGTTTAAAGCACGCATGTCGCAGCTGGAAATACATGAAGAGAGCTCCCCTCTGTAAGTCGAGTCTATCTGCCAACTTCTGGTAGTCAGGAAAGTTCCCATTGATATACAGCTGTCCTAAGTACTTAATGCCCTTTTGCGGCCACATTTCAAAATCCACCATAGCTTTGTTCCGGTAGCTTCCCATTCCGCCATAGGGGTATGTATGGGGACCACACCTGCCCCTCCCCGTCACCACCATAGACTACCACAAATCTCCTCCATATCGCAACTTTTGCCGCCATAGTGGCAGTGTAGTGCCATGCAGGGTATTTCCCCTGTCTGTACACTAAGTTCCCAAGTGCTTCATATGACCCCACTAAGGCTGCCTCTAAGACAACTGCCGGGTTATTACGGTCAGCTCTAATCCACCACTTTTATTGACAAGAAAATGCCTCAACAAAATCGCAACCAAAACGTAACAATTGCATACTCCCAAATCATATAGCTAACAAAAATAGAAGAAAGGGAGCTTAATTCACCACCAATTAATATCAAAAACCTTTATTAAATAATTTTTAAATCTCACAAAATTACAATAAACAAGATCCCACAGTTGAAATACAAAGAGGCGCATTACAAAAAAGTGTACAAAACATATAGGGTAATGAATAGTAGGTGAAAGGTCACATATATAAGAGAGTTATCAATGTCAACCCAGGGGTGACTGGAGGTATATGGACTTTACTGAAACATGGGTAATTTACGTTTATTATAATCTTTAGTTTACTGCACTTGTAGTTAGTGGTGTATTGGTCTATATGTAATCATTCATGGGCTATATGTATCTATTGGAGAAATTTACACATTGATAACACATTGATTGGTTTTTTTTTTGCAATTTTGTGAGATTTTAAAATTATTTAATAAAGGTTTTTGATATTAATTGGTGGTGGATTAAGCTCCTTTTTTCCTATTTTTGTTAGCTATCTAATCCACCACCCAGCATAGGAGAGTTGTACTGCCACATAATAAATATAAAAATCCGGGAGCGCCAGTCCCCCGTCTTCATATAGAGCTTTCAATGTACTTTTCCCTATTCTAGGGACACTTCCCGCCCAGAGGAATGACGAGAGCTGTTTTTCCAGGGACTGAAAGTGTGTCTGGGGGATCAGTGTTGGGGCTACCCTATACAAATATAGCAACTTGGGCAAAAGGACCATCTTGACAATATTAATCCGACCCACGAGAGTTAAAGGAAGCGACCTCCAATTTGTCAATTTCCTGGCAATCTCAGTCATCGCAACTGACAGATTAAGAGTCAGAAACCGTTGCACGTCTCTGTGTATCTGTATGCCGAGATATGTAAACTGTTCTGCAACTTCCATCCGACAACTCGAGGAAATCCGCTCACACTGGATATCATCCACCACAAATAGCACCGATTTTGCCCAGTTTACGGAGTATGCCCCATAGGAGTCCACCTCAGCAAGAAGGGCATCCAGGGAGTCCCGCGGATTTGCCAAATAAACCAGTAGATCATCGGCATAGAGAGACACCTTTTCCGTTATCCCCTGTATTTCCCAGCCTTCTATTATCGGATTACTATTGATAGGAATGGATAAGGGTTCGATAGATATAGCAGATAATAAAGGGGAAAGGGGACACCCCTGCCGAGTGCCTCTCCCCAGCGGAAATTAGCCAGACAGGCATCCATTGACCAATACCCTCGCTGTTGGCTTCCAATATAATATCTGGAGCCATCTAAGAAATTCTGTGGGGAAACCCATAGATATCAACACCTCCCACATGAATCTCCACTCTACGGAGTCGAACGCCTTTTCATTATCCAGTGATACATGAGAATGTCCTACATTCTCATGGGTCATTTGCAAGTTTGTAAAAAGTCTCCTCAGGTTGATGTCGGTGGACTTCCCTGGCATAAACCCGGATTGGTCCATCCCAACAACTGAAAGAATGATGGAATTAAGTCGCAATGCCAGGACCTTAGCCCAAAGGTTTGGGGTCCAATTTTTAAAAAGGGGAAAAGGACGGTTTGAATTAACAAATCGGGGGGGGGTTTTCTTTTTTTTTGAATGACAAAATATTGTTTTTCCTCATATTGGGGGACAAGGGGAAATGCTCTTTCTCAAAAACATATCCAAAGGGCCTAAAACCCAAATGGGGGGCCCAAGGTCTTTTTCGGAAAATTTTTAACCCTTTTCCCCCGGGGATGCAGGGGACCCGGGGGGTTCCCGCTGCCTTTGCCCAATTTGCTCCCGGGGAAAAACTTCTTCCGTGATCGGACCTGCCAGGGTTTTCCTCTCCTCCCCGACAACACCGTAGTGAAAATGGAAAACCCCCGAAACCTTTGATTTCAGCATCTGTGTGAAAACCCGGGCAGAGGAAAATAAGGTTTCGTAATTAATCCCCCAAACTGCGCTGCAATCCCCTTAGAGTCCGTTTCCCCGGGCCCCCCTTTCGAATTTTTGGGGCGCCAGCCACCCCCAATCTTGGGGGTTTCAAATTTTTGCCAAGGGAAAACTAAAGCCTTCCCCTTTTTTTTCTCAATCAGCAAAGAACCCTTTGTCTTGCGATAGGGGCCTCTTATGTGTTTATTGGGTAAGCAGTTTGGTTATAAGCCCCTTTTTTTTTTTCCATTCCCCCTCCCTTTTGTTCCTATTGGGTGTCCCGCTTGTCTGCCTCGCCTGAGCCAGCTCCCCCCTTTTTCCCCCCCCTTTGGGCATTTTAAGAATACCTCTATGGGGGTTTCCTATGGCGTTATTAAAATTTTCCCCCTGGGGCACCCCTTTAAAATGTGTTTCCCTGGTTTTTCAGGCATCAGCAAAAGCCCCGTTGACCTCCCAAAAGGTTTCTCATGTCCTTTACCCCCCTTTTTTCTCTAAACCGGGGCTGAAAACCAATTAGGGGTTTTAATCTCCAGCCCTTTATAATTTTCCCCCCCCTCCCTGAGAAACTCGCCCATCAGAGGAGGTGAAACCGGGATGCCCCTCGGCAAAATCTTTCCACCCCCAACATGTGGGGAAAAAAATTTTTCAAATTTCGAAGGGTAGAAAATTTTATGAGATAGGGAAACCCCATGCCGCAAAAAAAACAGGAAAATGCCTATCTTCTGGGTGGCCTTTTCCCCCTTTCCCTACCTCCGTTTTAGGCCCCACGACCCGTTTCCCCCTCCCAAAAAGGGATTTTGCGGGGTGGCCGAGGAGCAAAGGGGGGGTCCTTTCTCTGCCCCGTGTTGCATTAAAATCTCCTAGCAAGAGAAAGGGGGGTGCAGGGGTATAAAAACCCGAAGGGTCCCCCCAACCGGGGCCCGGAAAAGGGGGGGGTTAAATATAAGCCACCCCGGAATATTCTAATCAGCTAATTTGAGCATCAAAACAATATACCGCCCGAAGGTCAATAGGGAGGGCCCGCAGGTGAATGGGGGCTTTTCGCCACCGAGGAGCCCCCCTGGCTAATTAGAGAAAACCGGTGGTAACAGGAGCCACCCCACGGTCTTTTATTGCCAAAAATTTTTTCCCCCACATGTCGTTTTTGTAAAATCATGATGTTCGGTTTATGGACAAAAAAATTTAAAAACTAACGCTCTTTTAATCTTGCAATTTAGACCCTGGACATTCCAAGAAACTACAGTGAAGGACTTATTATTTTATTTTACATATTGTTCCACCAATAAGGTCATAAAAAGACCAAGGGGGGCATTTTTGCGTCACTTTTTTTTCTGATCTTCTGTGTAACTGGGATTGATATATTAGACTCAGTAATAGAGTAAATCTACGAGAAATACAACCCTTGTACTGACTGCAGAGCTGATCTGTGTCTAAAAAGACCTAGCAGCTCAGGCAATCACGGAGCGGGGGCTGGAAAAGAAAACTTGGGAGGATTCCACCCTCTTGGGCTTTTCAGCCTTTTGAACACTGTACACACAGTGATCAAGAAGGCAAGGACGGTAATAAATCATCCTGCCCCTTTTAGGGAGCCCCCCCCTAATGCTGACCAAAAGGCCTTTTACTCCCGCCAACTGAACAATTTGTGTAAGTGTTATCTTGCACCTAATTCCGTTGGCAAGATTAACGAGTATTAAAAATTACTCCAAAACCCGATTTTTTGTGGTTTATTGATTTTTGTCATCCTCTTGCATAACTCATTTGGAATGGTAATGCTTGCAGTCACTCCACACGTAGGGGGTGTTCACCCGGTGTATTTGCAGGGCATACTTTGGTGCGTAATTGTGCTGAAACACACCCCACAAATACAGTCAAAAGAATGTTACTAGTAAAAACACCATCGTCGTTTTTAGAGGGGATTTTACAATCGAATTTTTTCAGCAAAAATAATGTACGCCCTTTAAAAATCATGTTACTTCTTTTGATGCTTTCACCCGGAAATAGAAAAATATTGAGGCAGAAAGCTTTGGCTTTAGTTTCAACAGTGCTAATGAAGCCGTTTTGCGGCACGCACATGTACATGCCACTGTGTGAACATATTCTTATAATCAAGTGACAGTCAAGTGCTAAATTTTTAAAAACTTTCTAACATATGCTCTTCCCCCTCCAATATTTTGCCACACGTTCTTAGGGACTGTGTTAACGTAGTTAAAATCAGTCACCTAAGAGAAAAGGGTATTTCCCAAAGGCAAAATTGGGGTGATATGGTAACGCGCAAAATGCCAGGATTTTTGGGAACTGCGCTAACAGCTAAGCCCGTAACAATTGACACTCAAATTTTCTCCCCCGGAACAATAGATCTAATTTTTAGCCCCGGGAAAAAGATGGGTAATTTTAGCTCTTGTAGGCTATAAAGACATTAATTGCGGCGCGTATTTCGCTGCATGTAAAGCTCAATACCAAAAATAGCACCCAAATTCGCTTTTCAAATAAACCTGTGAATATACCGTAGCATAGCTCCTGTTTAGAATTTAAACAAACATTTGAGACAGGTTTTGGGCATAAACATAATTGGTATCACAGTTTAAAAACGATCTATTAAAAAAAATTATTTATCCATCGGTGACCTCATACAAAAAAATACCCCAAAGGCAAATTTTTTTTTCACTTAAGCCCCTAAAAAATTAATAAAATAAAATAAAGGGATAAAAAAGTCACATATATTCCAAAATGGTACCAATAAAAATTAACCTTCAACTTGCACAAATTTAAAAAAATTAAAACATTTTGGGCCTTATGTATGAAAACTATCTAGCAGCAAGACTGTCTTTATTGCCTATAGCAACCAATCAGAGCTCAGCTTTAACTTCATATAGGACTCTTGAAAAAATAAGAGCTTGAAACTCCTGTGCTATGCAATAAAGACAGTTTTTACGTTAGCAATTTACATAATGGTAATAAAGGCCCTTTATTTATTTATTTATTTTTTTTTTTAAAGTACTAAAACACAATAAAAATTGTGGTATCAATGGAATCGTAACAACCTGCACAATGAAGATAGCTTGTCATTTTGATTTCTCAGTATACTCCATAAAAATGTACCTCACTGAAATAGTGCTCCTGTCTTTTTTTAGGTTCTGTATTACAAAGGATTTTTATGTTTTAGTTTATTTAGTACCCTACACAGTATGGTTGGTAGCATCAAATCATACAGAAAAAAACTCTCATAACCCTATTGAGATGGAAAACTAAAAAACTTATGGCTCTTGGAAGGTGTCAAAGGAAACAACTAATGCAACATAAATATAAATCCCTACAACAGAAAGAGGTTAGTGGAAAACCAGATGGAAGAGACCCAGACTTCACATAACCATATCAAACTGAGGTTGGTGTCACTGTAAATATAAGTACAATTTGTTTTAATAATGCATTGCACATATTGCATAGCTGCAGGTTAGAAAAACTGAAATGACAGAAGTCAAATATTTTATATCAGTCACTCTGCAGGGAGAGATCACAGGATTAGCACTCACTTTCTGTAATCTGCAGCAATAGTGCCTTCAGATAATAGGCTGCATCGTCATTCCTCTCCTTCCAAGTGGCCAGAATTAACACGGTGACATGTGATATTAGGAACCAAACCTGTAACATTTGGATTGAGGTTGGAAACTGAAGTAATAAAACATTGATTTATTTCAAGAATGCAGCCAGTTGTTCTCTTCTTGCTCTACTACAATCAAACAACTAAAAAGAGACACTTAAAGCTTGTGCACAGAGGCTTAATATCGTGTTACCGAGACTTCTGGCTCTATGTCTACTGTAAATGGTAAACACAGAGGGCGACATGTATGAACGGGGCTGCGCCAGTTTTCTGGCGTGTTTTGAACCAAAAAACCTGTCGTAGCCCTGTCTGACAGATGTCAGATACCAAAATCTGGTGCATGATGTGACAGACCCAGCACTTTTATATGCACCAATTCTGGGGCATGTCGCAGCAGATTTGTACGACACGTCAAATTTAAGAATGCGGCACAACAAAATATGGCGCATGAGTGTCTGACCAATCCATACCAATTTCATATAGGTGAGACTGAGACCAATTTTGGTGCATAAACTCTATGCACAACTTTTTGATCAAAAAGTGTCTGCAACACAAAATTTAAAAAGCCTGTAAACATTTCATAGATATTGACGAATGCTACACTAACTTAGACGTACGACTATCGAGGTGGCGCCACTTTTCATACATAGCAAAACAAAATCACAATTTGTCACAGGCAATCTTAAACCCTTTTTAGCTATCACAGATTAGTATTAATATTATTTTGTCTAAAATTTGACAAATTGTTCAAACTCTGAGGGGAAAAAATTATTCAAAACCTAGAAATTTTAAAACCAAAAAAAAACCCTGATTAAAACGAAACAAATTTTCCAAAATCATACTTTTTTATACTTTTTTTGGCCATGTTCACACGGCTTAAAATGGGCCGTATTTCGGTCCCCTAATTTCTTGCCGAATTTGGAAATTACGGGCTGAAAACGGCCCATTCATTAGGAAAATTACATTCTCATAGAGAACTAGATTATTCTTCCCCGGGGGGAGTAATTGACTGTGAATTACTAGCCCAAATAACGGCCCCTAGCAATTTTTTAAGTCTATGGGCGGAGGAAAGTGGGCCCGGGGGGGCCCCCTCCTTCCCCCCTCCCCCCCCCCCCGGTCAAAGGGGTAATTGCGGGGCGTAATTACGCCCCGCAAATACACCTGGAACAAGCCTAAATTCCCTGAAATTTCCCCCTATTTGAACTTGTAAAGAGATACTTTTTTTGTATGAAATAATCCACCCAATATTTATCTAATACAGAAGGAAACACCCTTTGAATGTGACTATTAGATAGTTTATATATCATTTACCTATAGTAGATTACCCAAAATGCCTTACTCCACGCGAACAAAAATACAATAATTTTAGATAAACTGCCTTTTAAATTTTCAAATGCGAAAACTGCTGCTTTTAACGACCAAATGGGAAAAAATTGAAATAGCGTAAAATCAAATACCCAAACAATTGGTTAATACCAAAAAAATCTTAACTGCAAGCCTTTCTTCTGTTAGGTATAGGGGCACATATTTGCTACTCTAAAAACCAAAAAAGCTATCACTGGGGCTTACATCTCTCTAGCATTAATTTTCAAAACAAAATATAGAGTATTCCCCCACTCAGTTGGTCAACCGCAAAAGACCAAATTTTGAAAATTTAAAAAAAGTCCAAAAAAAATCCCCCTACTGTTTCACCCACACGGCTCACCAGGAATTTTAGGTATGGCCCTTTAGAGACATTAACGAGTGAAACAAAGTACATTTAGAGGGCATTTAAAAAAGATTTTCTTATGGAAAAAAATGCCTTAAAAAATTTTTTCTTTTTTCGGCATTTTACAAATTTAAAAAAAATTTTTGGTTCCTAATTTACCTAAAACAGGTAAGGTTTTATTTGATTTCAGTCGAAAGTGAAAAAACATCAATGTCTTTTTTAATAGTGTTGAAACTTCTGGTTTCAACTGTAGGTACTGACTTTGGGAATATGTTCAGCGTGATCAGAGGTTTTGTTGGTTTTAAAATTTTTAGGTTTTTGAACACGTTTTTCCCTCTAGAGATTGAACTATATTTGTCAAATTTTGGACAAAATAATATTAATACTAATCTTTGATGGCTAAAAGGGGTTTAAGATTGCCTATGGCAAATTGTGATTTTGTTTGATAGACAGCCCACCATCACAGCTCGGTCATTTAACTTTTCATAAATGTCTCACGTGTTTTTTTTCCAATCTGATGCTCTTTGGGTAATTTCACATGACGGTTTTTAACAAGGAATTTGCAATAGATTCCATATTAAAATCCTTGTGTAAAGTGACTGTTATTTATTTGAAGGGCCAGTCTATGCTCTATTTCACACAGTTTCAAATCCATGGTGCCGATTTGCTTGGGCAGCCTCAATAGAATCCCAACCAAATCACAGGTGTATCACCTCGGATTTCTGCCAAAGATTACACGTCATATTTTCCCGATTGGAAATGTCCAAGTGTGACCAACGCCCCTTCCTGTCCATGCCGCATAAATACAAAGGTTCTGGTGGCAACAGCTAGAAAGCCACCCTAGTAATAAAGCTTTACTGAATATATTTCTATGTAGTATTATGTTCACATGTTGGGTTTTTCCTACTGGAAAACTCTGAGCTGTAATCCTCAGCAGAAATCTAAGATGAAAGCTTAGATTTCTGTCAAGGATTTTATCTGTGCAGAGGCAATTTTCACCTCTGATTTAGATGCAGGTTAGCCCCATATCAAATTCACCCTGCCGGAGGGGAATATAAGGAGGATCTGCTTCAGAAGACGGACTTGTCCATCCATTTGTTTTCACAACAGATTTAAAATCCATGGTGTGGAGAATCTGTGCTATATATAGTTCTCAACATGAATTGCAGCAAGTCAAATGAATGGGAGTGAGATAACACAAAGATTCTAACGTGAGATTTTTTGCGGAATCCATGTTAAATTCCGAATGAAAAGTCTGAACAGGCCCTTACAGATAAGTCAAGGTTTCACATTTAATAAATTTTTGCATAGGTGTATTTGCTCAGTACATTTAATCAGTATTTGTAAGTCAAATCCAGGAGTGAAATCTGCAGAGAACAAAATTTAAATGAAAAGGTTGGGACCTGGTTTTGGCTAATATAAATGAAAAATGCTGTAAAAAATGGCCATGAGAATATGTCTGTAGGCCCCTTCACACATATTTGGGCAGATTTATCAATAGACTCTTACTCTTAGATAGTGTAAAGTTAGACTAGACAGTCTTACAATGCGCCACATTTATCATAGTGTTGATAAATCTGGCGCAGGTCTAAGTTTGTACCACCTTTAAGTTGGCTTACTTTTACGCCAGAAACTGCCTTTTTACGAGGCCACGCCTCTTTGTCAGATGAGGCACAGAAGTGTCTGAAACACATAGTAAACGTGGGGTAAAGCTTGTGAGACCTTATTTTTGGTGCAAATTGAGCCATGAATACATGCACATATGCCTTGTATAAAATCTGCTCTATGTGCATCTTACATGTACTTTGGAGTGATACGGCATGCTGAGCGCGACGAGCTGTTGTATCTGAGGCGCGAAGTTAGTAGTGCGAGTTCATAGGTAAACCTGTCCGCATGCCAATAGGAAATTGCACGGGGAGTTTCCAAGGTGAGGGGGGGGCAGTGTGACTTTTCAATGGAAACACCAAGAATGAACCCCATTGAATGAGCAAAGAGCTAACCTTTTTGCAGATCTGCTGCACATCCACAAGCCATCCAGCACATTCTGCTACTGAAATATGTATCGGATTTGAAAGTGGCTTAAGAACATAGTTTTAGCCATCATGAACATGGCAGAGCTGTTGGTATCAAGTCTGTATGGCGGCACAGAGAGTGCAATGACAAAGCCATAGACACTCTGTTGTAGTTATATGGTGCAAGGTCTAGACAAAGGGTATGCAATCGCCTAGGGCATCACCTTAGGTTATACAGTTCAATGGGAAAAAAAAATCAGCTGTTTGTGGTAAAACATTTCTTATAACCATCAAACACACAGGCATGAGTGAATCAGTGAAACGCAACATAAAAAAATTACATCTACAACAATTGAATCAGTGAGGGAGACAGAAGCCTGCTCTGCTTCTAGCCTAGTACTAATCAGGACAATGCTGCCTGCTCCCTTAGGCTATGTATTTTGAGTCCGACGTGTTTCTGACATTGGCAGAAATCCAAGGTGCCACCTCTGATTTCTGCAGAGGATTTTTACTTACAGAGGTGTTTTACCCCTTTTTGGGTGGGTTGACCCATTGAAAGGGGGTTTAACCCTGCTGACCTCCACCCCCCGCTTGAGTTACCCCGTGGGACCCACTCAAAAATAAATATGTTTTTTTTAGCAAAATAATGGTGTGGAAAAAACGTGTGTCTTCCCATGTAACTCAATAAGGACTTTCATTAAATTAATGGCCCATTTAACAAGGATTTTAACGAGGAAACCAATGCGGAATCCACATTGAAATTCTCCTTAAGATCCATTGTGTGAACAAACCTATATATTCTTGTGGGCACTGTGCACCAGGATAAGGTGCCATTTGCCTTATTTATCTAGGGCACCAAAATACCCAATTTCATCCCTGGTTAGGTGGTCATACAGCACCAAAATAAATTATTCTTTCAAGAAAAATTGCTCCTTTTTTCAAAAAATTACTAAATGTTAAAGATAAAACTACTTGGTGCCCCCGTATGAAAAGTACAATAATTCCCCCCATGATTTCGTTTTTAATAGCTCTCTAAAGAATAAGTTTGCGATATTCGCTCTACTAAAGTAAAATTTTCTATGAAATTTCGGGCCCCTTTATTGCCCCTTTTGGAATTAGCTAAGTAGCTGCTCCTTACAAGATGAACAGGTACTATCAATAAACTAAGATTGAATAGAGTAAGTCATTCGAGTTAAATGGTTGTTCCCATCTCTTAAAGGGAATCTGTTGCCAATTTTTTTTTTTTACTGATTAAATCAAGCCCCTGATCCATATTCTTTTCCTCTCAGTGTTTTATTTTTCCCGTTGTGTTTCTCTATTCGCCGTCTATAATGTTGTGGGGGAAGAATTTTTGTTGCATGCTTTTAAAGCAGTCAGAGGTATTTACACAGCTTAAGAATAGGATTTTTAAAACAGATTCTTTCCCTTTGACTTGTATAGGGGAGTTTTCACTGTGAAGGGAGGGAGAGGGGGAGCTGTGACATACTCCTCTTGTGATGGTGGATTCTGTGTTATCTGTACACATAGTGTCTCCTTTCAGTTTGACCCTGCTTTTATGATAATGAGCACATGTCAGACGATTATTAGGCTTAGAGGCCAAAGTGAAATCTGCAGGACTTAGGAATTATTTAAAAAATACTGAAAGTGATATGGAAAATTAAAAAAAACATAACCAAAAATTCCTAAAAAAATGTGTTTAACATAAAAATGTGAGTTAAACAATCAGTAATTTTTTGATGAGACATTCCCTTTAAAGGCGTTGTATCATTACATTAAATGGTCTTCAGAATAAGGGGACAGTAAAAACAAGCGACTTTGCAATTGGATGTCATTAGCAAAGCTTCCTGCCTCTCTCACTCAGTACAAGGGGCCGGCAACATTTCACTCTGCACAGCCAGCAGCTCCACAGTAACACTGCAGCTGCTTCTACAATTAGAAAACAGCAGAATTGTGCCTTGGTGCCTAAGATCTGTGCTGCTCTGGATGAGTTCACAGAATACTGGATTCAACCATAACAAACCTCCAGCTATTAGAGGAGAAGAGATCAGTGCTCTGAGTTCATAGAAGACTGTCTAGACTGAATGCAGGCCTGTGGTATGTAAACAGCTCTTACAAAATAAGAGTGCATAGGGAGAAGAACCACACAGTGACATGTGGACTCAGACAGAGAGGGGGGTGGGGAGAGCACACTGACTCGGGAGCGAGCATGAACAGTGAAGGGGGGATGATGTCATCCCCCTTCAGTTAGGAAACACCCAGCTGGGAGGGGAAGAAACGCCCCTGGATTTGATTAGCTGAGAAGCTGAGAGTACAATGAAACACATGCACTTATGAAGTGATCCATCCCCTTTAACTTTCATGCATGCGTGGCCACTTCCCTGTTCTGGATTGAGACGTTTGGGGACTCATTTTCAAAATAGGTGGGACCTGCATCTATTAGACATGTGGCATACCCTATAGCCTATTCTGGCAATCCGCTCCTCTTCACTTCCAGGTTCTTATCCCAACATACAGAAGAAACTCAGACTCCATTGTAAGTGAAGCATCTCCTGCGTGTTAGGACGAGAACCGAGAAATGAAGAGAAGCAAATTGCCAGGCAGCTCCAAAGCAGCAGGAGAAGGGGACAGCTAGGTAAGTATATTTAGAATTATATTTTTGCCCACTCTGGGTCCATTTAAGTACTGGATCATTTTTTTTCAAGTGGACAACCCACTTTCAGTACTACTTGATTATTTTTCTAGATAGCTTTCCTAAGGCAAATTGTTTGTTTAATAAAAATAAATCTTTTCATTGGAATATTTCGATGAGTAAATATAATTTATATTTTAACACAACTGGCTGCAGGAAAGACCATTTATTGCTAATTATCAGTTTTTTACGTTAACATATTCATTCCCTCCCCCACAAGTCTGCCTAGTACCTGTCCTTCTGATTCGAGTGTAACTTCAACCAGTGCAGCTGTCAGAATGAAGCAGTCTAGGAATGTTCACTGGGCTTCATGTGTTTGTTTGCCTCTGCCTTGTGTGTCTGTGTAATGGATACTGTTTTCATTCATAAATTATCTACCAGTCATGCCTGTGCCAATGTTGTGTTTTACAAAGATAATATGATGTGCTTGCCAAGTATTCTTAGTCAGAATTTTTACATGATGAAATAGCCATGTTATACAGAGAATTTGTCACCGGAGAACATCTCATCCCTCCAATAACGCCAGCAGCTCCAGTGGTGGACTGTAGATGTAACCCTTCTCCACATGGACAGGACTGTGTTTACAGCCTATGCTGCCCTAGGCACTGACTGAATACAGTAGCTGTGCTGCAAACGTAACCAAAACTGTCAAGGTGAACACAGTTTTTAGGTAATAGGGCTTGTTCACACGACGTTTTTGTGATCCGTTTTACGGATCCGCAAAACAGATTTAACAATTGTCAGTGTGATTAACATTGCTTTCAATGGCAAAAATGCATCGCCGTTCCCAAGGAGGGGATGTTGCCGGGAGTTTGCTGCCGGCGCCGGGATCGGTGCAGGCGAGCAGAGCTTGTTGCCGGCGTCGCCGCCGGGCTTGGCTGTGCTAAGTACAGTGTGCTGCTGTCGGGCGCAGGAGGAGACCTGAATGGAGACGGGCGCAGGAGGAGACCTGAATGGAGACGGGTGCAGGAGGAGACCTGAATGGAGACGGGTGCAGGAGGAGACCTGAATGGAGACGGGTGCAGGAGGAGACCTGAATGGAGACGGGGAGGAGAGAGAGGAGGAGGGAGAGAGAGAGAGAGAGAGAGAGATTTTTTTCTTCATTCTGAAAACGCATCCGGAAAGCGGATCCGTAAAAAGCATGCAATACGGATCCAAATAAAGTATCAACTATTGCGTTTTTCGGATCCACTTTCCAGATGCGTTTTTCACCTATCAAAAACGGATCCGTAAAAAGGATCAAAAATCCCATACTGTGGTTCAAATCAAACAGCCCTAACCCTAAAATATGAGACAGAGATAAAAAATATACTGCTGCCCTAAACAGTTGCCCTCATATGCCCATTGGCAAACATAGCCCTGTACAGCGGTTCACGGAATCAATTTGGTGTGGATTTACAACATGAACACTGTGGATTTTATTCTGCAGTTCCTCTATAAAAAGTGTGTAGTGGATCTGACCCTTTTGAATGTATCCTTATAGATGAACAAGCTCCAGAGGGAGAGCTGTTCTTTGCTCTCCGAGCTTGTCATACGTGGAGAGCGTCTTGTTATCATTCATTAACCCTAAGGCTATGTCCACACTGCACAGGAAAATGATCGTATCTTCGGCGCTTTTTGTTTTTTAAAAGCGCCGAAGATACGATCATTCCTGCGGCCCCATAGACGGCAATAGGAAAGACAAGCTGCAGTCTACACAGGTCGTCTTTTCTCTGCTCCGGCACCGGCGTATTATACAACATGTTGTATAATACGCCGGCACTTCTCGTTTTCTTGCCATCTTCCCATACAATACAATTGTATGAGTGACATCAGGAAAACGAGAAGCGGTTTTTGCACAAAGCGTGACAAAAGCCGCGGTCCTGCATCAGAGAAAAAACGGCCGCTTTTGGGCCGTTTTTTGTCCGATGCAGTGTAGACATAGGTTCACATTGCATGAAAAGGAGGCAAAAGGAAAAAATGTGCCTTATTTACATGCAGTTTTGCACATTTTTATAATTTTTTTTCCTTTTTTAAAACTTTTTCTCATGTCTTTTTTTTTGATAGCCCATTTACATGTCAAAAATGCATCAATTTTGAAGCAAGCAACAGAATCTGTACAGAATTGGATTGTTGTTATTTAATATCCATTGCCTACAATTAGATAATTACAAACATAAAACACATATTTATTCACAAAGAAGTTCACTTTTTTATGTGGCACGTATTGCTTAAAGTGAATCATGAAAAATCGCACCATGTATCTAATGGAGCGGTTTCACATATAAAACAACAGGATACTTTAGGTGTGTTTTTTTACTCGCTACCTGCATTTTAAAGACAGCTGTCATAAATAGTCACCTTTATAAAAGACTCCTGTCCACAGACTCAATTAACCAGTCAGACACCAACCTCTACAACATGGGCAAGACCAAAGAGCTTTCTAAGGATGTCAGGGACAAGATCATAGATCTTCACAAAGCTGGAATGGAAAACCATAAGTAAGACGCTGGGTGAGAAGGAGACAACTGTTGGTGCAATAGTAAGAAAATGGAAGAAATACAAAATTACTGTCAATAGACCGATCTGGGACACAATGCAAAATCTCACCTCGTGAGGGAGGTGAGAGATCAGCCTAAAACTACACGGGGGGGAGGGGGAACTTGTTAATGATCTCAAGGCAGCTGGGACCACAGTCACCAAGAAAACCATTGATAACACATTACGCCATAATGGTTTAAAATGCTGCGGTGCCTGCAAGGTCCCCCTGCTCAAGCAGGCACAAGTGCAGGCCCATCTGAAGTTTGCCAATTAACACCTGGATGATTCTGTGAGTGATTGGGAGAAGGTGCTGCTGAGACAAAAATTGAGCTCTTTGGCATTAACTCAACTCTCCGTGTTTGGAGGAAGAGAAATGCTGCCTATGACCCAAAGAACACCGTCCCCACTGTCAGGCATTGAGGAGGAAACATTATGTTTTGGGGGTGTTTCTCTGCTAAGGGCACAGGACTACTTCATCGCATCAATGGGATAATGGCTGGAGCCATGTACCGTAAAATCCTGAGTGACAACCTCCTTCTCTCTACCAGGACATTAAAAATGGGTCATGCCTGGGCCTTCTAGCAAGACAATGACCCAAAACATACAGCCAAGGACAACAAAGGAGTGACTCAAAAAGAAGCACATTAAGGTCATGGAGCGGCCTAGCCAGTCTCCTGACCTTAATCCCATAGAATACTTATGGAGGAAGTTGAAGCTGTGAGTTGCCAAGCGACAGCCTCAAAATCGTAATGATTTAGAGATGATCTGCAAAGAGGGGTAGACCAAAATTCCTCCTGACATGTGCGCAAACCTTATCATCAACTACAAAACACGTCTGACTGCTGTGCTTGCCAACAAAGGTTTTGCCGCCAAGTATTAAGTCTTGTTTGCCAGAGGGATCAAATATTTATTTCTCACTGCAAAGTGCAAATAAATTTATATTATATATACAATGTGATTTTCTGGATTTTATTTTGGATATTCTAACTCTCAATGTTAAAATTTATCTACCCCTAAAATTATAGACTGTTCATGTCTTTTTCAGTGGAAAAAATCAGCAAAGGACCAAATACTTATTTCCTTTACTGTATGTGTAAATGTGCATTTTATATGTCTAGGAAAAAGGCATGTGATACCAGCCCCATAGAGCACATAGACTACAGCCAAAAAAAACTTTAAAGTGGCCATACATAATAGATATTTATCAGCAGTTCCAATCAGTTTTGATAGGACCCACAATCTAACATGAATGGGAAGCTTTTTGATTGTGTCTATCAGCCTACAGACATACGTAGCATGGATGATCACCTATGCAGACTGTGCATTTGTAAAGGCATTCAGCATCAATAAATAATACAAACGTGTAATTATACTTTCAGCTTATAGACAGTCTAATGGATGGGTACCTTGACAGTTCAGATTAATAGACATAAGTTGTTAAAGATAAAATTCTATATATAGAAACGCTGACAGCAACTTTAATAACTCTGGGGAAAAAACAGTGTAATTTAAAGGATAATTCCCCTGGAGGGTTTGATCCTGCACAGCTTCAATCACACACTTTCTCTGCTGCTTAATCACTGAATTAAAAAACCAGGATTTAATTATATTTTTCCAGATTATAACAGATTTCTAGTCTATAACTGTGGAAGGCTATGATCAATTTCCACTTTGAAGTTTGTTACTGTAGTTACATTAATAACATTAGTCTCATATAATGTGTTGCACAATTAAACATATAAAGCTAGTAAACATCTTGGCCCAAATTTATAAATCAGTGCAAATTCAAATGCAGTGACAGAAAATATTTATTAATAAACATGCATACTTTCATAAATTTGATACATTACCTAGACAGGCATAAAAACGTCAGTCTTAGTAAATGTGATCTACTGAATGTAAGACACATACAACAAACTCAAGGGCAGGAGTCCAAATCCGGCCCGCTATGTCATTTTATATTGCCCACGAGAGCTTATTCACAGTGAACAGGGTGGACAAGGCCCAGATGCAGAAAGACGGGTTCAAAACTTTCCCCAGAGGATCCAGGCAGTGCTTGGATGATGCTGCGGCAGGGACATTGCAGGGGCAGACACCATCTTGGATTCACAGTATCTGTACGCACCTCCGCACCATTCTGTTCAGCAACTCACAAGTGGTAGCACAGCTATGACAGCACTACCCAGGCACCCTAGACACCTTCCAAGGTAGGAAACTCGCTGATACAGACGTGGATGGCTGGCGACTATACAACCCTAAAAGACATCTTGGGCTTTTACTGACCATGTGGCAAACCACGGCACTTTCAGGGCAACCATAATGCTGATTATGCTCTCGAAAGTAAGCTTGACACCTCTGATATAAGGCATGTGTTGATGACAGGTCATGTATGTTTTCTTATTCAGTAGAGGACCATATTTACAGCTCAATGGCTGGACTAGACTGGACCCAGTAGCAGGCAACTCTGATCCATATGCTACTTGGGAAAAATTAACAGGCTCAGCTAATTGCTGAGCATCAGCTCACATACCCCACTGCTAGGGGAACAATTAGATGATAAAAAAATTTACTTTTAAAACCCCGTTCAAAATCCAGCATGCAGAAAAGCCAAAAGTATAATGCATGGGGAGATTGCACAAATGCAAAAATAGCAATAGAACAACCACTCACATACCGTCAGTACATGAGGGGGTGGTTGCTGGTACTACAGTTGCATATAAATAAGGCGATACAGAAGGGTGCCATAAATAAATACAGATACGTGTGGTGCACCATGCTGGCTTATACTCTTTTAGTGACAGCCATACTATTAGATTAGGCAGGCTGCCCAGCACTTCCTGGGTGTCCAACACAAAATACAGACACCCTCCGCTCCCCAGCAATCTTGGGCAGATAAAAAATATGACATACTGGAAAAATTGTTAAAAAATGAGGTTTTTAGTTGGTACAGGGGCCCCGGTACGCAAGTTCGCAACCGGCATCAACGGTCCTCATGCTTATTTTTCCCAAGTAGCATATGGGCCAGAGTAGAGGGGCAAGTCATGGACATAACCTTAGCCATAGCAGCCATAATGGTTGGTACTGGGCCCAGAGATTAAGGGGACCCACTCACGTGAAAGAATATTGTTCCTTTTTGTAGAGAACAAGTAGTTGGTGGCTTCCTACCCTCCGGCACCACTATATGGTTCCCTATATGTGGTAGGTGACGATATTATTTATATAATAATTGCTACTTACAGTGGGTTACAAAAGTATTTATACCCCTGAAACTGTTTAGCTATGTCCAAACGACGAGTATTTTAAGTCGGAATCCATGTGGGTTCCATCGAAAACCAAAGGTATACCATTCCCATTGACCTCAATACAAAATACGCGTTGCAATTCATACAACGCGTATTTTTGTCAGTCGTTTTTTTTAAATGTAAAAATATTCAGAACATATTTATTATTTGGTCATATTGACTATTGAGGTCAATGGGAATGGCTAAAATACTGGTGTAAAAAGCGTCCAAAACATTTGTATGTCGTTTTCGAAGCAGATTTGCGACCAAAACCCCATACGTCATTTGGACGTATCCTTCCTCATTTTTAAACGTTACAACCAAAAACTTAAATGTATTTTATTGATATTTTATGTGATAGAGCAACACAAAGTAGTGAGTATTTGTGAAGTGTAAAGAAAATGATACATGCTTTTCCAAATTTTTGCACATCAAAAAACTGAAAGGTATGGCGTGCAGATATATTCAACCTCACTAAGTCAATACTTTATATGACCATCTTTAGCTGCAATGACAGCTGCAAATCTGTTGGAGTATATCTTACCAGCTTTGCACATCTAGAGGCTGGAATTTTTGCCAATTCTTATTTAGAAAATAGCTCTAGCTCAGGCAGATTGGTTGGCGAACATTTGCGAACAGAAATTTTCAGGTTATGCCACAGATTCTCAGTGGGATTTAGGTCTGAACTTTAACTGAGCCAGTTTAACACATGAATATGCTTTTATTTAAACCATTCTGTTGTAGCTTTGGCTGTATGTTTAGGGTCATTGTCCTGTTGGAAGGTGAACCTACACCTCAGTCTCAAGTCTTTCCTCCACATATAGTGATTGGCATTTAGGCCAAAAATTTAATTTTGGTCTCATTTGGCCAGAGAACCTTCTTCCACATGCTTACAGTGTCCCATATATAGCTTTCTGCAAACTGCAAACAGGACTTGTTAGTGCTTGCTTTCAAAAAGGGCTTTCTTCTTGGCACTCTTCCACAAAGGCCAAATCTGTGGATTACATGACTAATAGTAATCATGTGGAGAGATTCTCCCATCTGAGCTGTAGATCTCTGAAGCTCCTCCAGAATGACCCTGGGTCTCTTGGCAGCTTATCTAATTAGAGTTCTCCTTGTCTGGGATATCGGTTTAGGCGGACAGCCATGTCTTGGTAGGTTAGCAGTTATGCCATACTACTTCCATTTCTGGATGATGGATTGAACAGTGCTCTGTAAGATATTCAAAGCTTCAGATATTTTTTTAAAGCCTAACCCTGCAATATACTTTGCCACAACTTTATTCATGAGCTATCTGGTGAGTTTTTTGGTTTTTATGATGCTGTTTGTTCACTAACAAACCTCTGAGGTCTTCAAAAAACAGCTATAGTTATACTGAGAATAAATTGCATAGAAATGTACTCATTTACTAATTAGGTAACTACTAAAGGCAATTGGTTACACTAGATTTTATTTAAGGATATGAAAGTACAATGTGCAATAATCTGAAAAAACATCTATCATTTTCTTTACAATTCACAAATACTTGCTACTTTGTGTTGCTGTATCGTATAAAATATCAATAAAATACATTTAAGCTTGTGGTTGAAACATTATAAATGAGGAACACTTCAAGTGGTATGAATACTTTTGCAACCCACTGTATGCTGCTTTAGATAATTGTCATTAGGTTGTGGGGTCCCATCTCATTTTGCTATCAGGCCCTATGAATTATAGCTATGTCTAATGGGTTCTTACCTGTGCTACATGTTGCCCTGTGGCATTAGATTTTGATTGTAGCCAAGACATCATCGTCATGTGATTTGTAAAACCTAGTCATTGTCACAAGAGTTTCAACAAGGTCAAGAAGGCCTAAATGCTTTTCTTAAAAAATATAACATCACAGGGTTATGGGGAGTAGATTCAGAAGATTAGATGTTGATCCATAAATTTATTCTGATCATTATATTTTGGCAGTGCCGTCTTAACGTATGGCACACTGGACAGTTGTCCAGAGGTCTCACAAGTATAGGTCCAAATTTGAATCTACGCACAGACCAAAATTTAACACTATATTTGGGATCATTAAAGGGGTTTTGCCACGAAGTAAAATTGACGTGTGAAGCTTGCAAATGAAATAATAAACATTTTCACCATTCATTATTATTAAAAATTCTGTACCATTTTTGCCTTAGCTGCTCCTTTAGTGATCCATTGTTTACAGCTCGTCTCCAGGGGATACTACCAGGGCTGAGTGCTCCTCAGTCCTGGTCAGACATGCTCAGACATCACTTCTCCTCTCAGGCAGCGACTGAGTGTTCAACCCCTAGGTGCTCTCCCTCTACTCCCGTCCTCTGGACTCCTTAGTAATTAGTCAAACAGTGCAAATAAATAAAAATAAACCTCAATGAGGTCTGTGCATCGAGAAATAGAAATAACAAAAAACACAGGTTTGGTTCCTGTAGGGATTTGAACCTAGGACCCTTGTGCTGTGAGGTAAAAACTTTAACTCTGAGCTACATTGTAGCTACTCATAGCTTTTTACATAAACAGACCTTTCTTTGACTAGAGAGAGGAAAGGCCTGGTGATGTCAGCCTGCTGGGTCACATGATATGCAATTCAAACAAATCACACACGCCCCCTTCTGAGCACACAGTGCTGAAGAGCTGGATACAGGAGGTATGAAATGAGATCGTGGCAAAACCTCTTTAAAATCTCCCACTTACTTGATAAAAAGACAAAAATTAAAACATGTAGTAGAGAGCGTTTGTGAAAGAAATGTTGCTGTTTTTAATGTTTGCAATGCTATACAAGCAGAACATTGTCACAGATTTGCGTTAGGCAATTAAAGGTTTTTTTTTTTTCCATCTCATTACTTCCGGGTATGATGCCAGCCCATAACTCATTTTGCTGAAGTACCAATAAATATAAGGCTATTTTACTGATAATTTACATACTTATTTCTGTGAGCAGTTGTGTAGACAGGGCCCAATGTACTGCTTAGCCCAGGACGTATATTGCTGTTAAAGGGGTTGTCTCACTACAAGGATTGCTTTTTATGTTAAAGAACTTGCAAAAACAAGTTACTTTGCAATAAATGTCCATCAACAGTGTCCTACCTATTCCTAGATATACCCTCTTGTATGGGCTGCATCAGCTTCTCAGGTCACTATAGCTCCAGACTTATTTACTCTCTTCTGATAGGCTGCCAGCACTGGTTGCTGTAGCTACAGACCTGGCTTCCACTGCAGCCTATTAGAAGACAGTAAACACGCCCCTGAATATAAAATGAAACCAAGAAAACAGGCCTGAGGTAAGATGAATCAATGTAGTGAGACAACCCCTTTAAGACGCTGTAGATGGAAGGAATTTTTCCTCTAGTATAGGGAAATTAGCATCTGCCTCATAGGGGTTTTATTAACTACTGTATGTGTTATTGTTTTCCCATAGCATATCACATCATGGATCATTAACTTCTTTATTAACACCCATTACAAAATAAGTTTCATTAAAACCATTACTGTTAGTGATTTCCCGCTAAATGAGAATATAACAATTTAGATAAAAATTACCACATCAGCGGGAATTACTTTCTCAAAATCTCCTATGGACTTTTCGATCGCTGGTGACCAGTCTGACGTTATGATATTTTTAAATTTATGCTATGATCAGGAATTACAGTTCCTGAAAATAAGTTTCACAAATAAAATACTATAAATGTTCTTATGAGAAAAAGCTACATTTCCTAATTAGAGTGGATAAAAGATAGTAAATAATTAACCATGAAAACGGTATTGCAGTCAAAAGCTAAATTTTTGCTGCCTATAGACAGATTTTTTTTTTGTTGTTGTTTGCAACAGATGCTGAGGCTGGATTTCTCCACCTCCAGCGTTTTTTGGGTCCTTAGCACTTTTTTAGGTATTTACTCGTAGACTTCTCTATAGAATTCAAATAGCTCTGGAAAAAATAAACTACTAGATTACTGAAAGAGAAAAACAACACCTATAAAAACACATGAAAATCATAGAACTTGTTACCACCAAAAAGCAGATTTAGTAATGTGTTTGCGCCTAGTCTTTGATGTAAAATATGCCAGACTTTGGCAAATTTTGGTGCAGCTCGTTTTAGACTTGCTTATTGTATTTTAGACACTTTTTTCAGCTCATTTGATAAGGGGGTGTGGATTAGATGGGAAAGAAGGTGAGGCTTAAAATGTGACAGAATTGCTCCAAAATAGTGGTTTAGAACATTGGTGAAATGTAAGGCAAACCATAGATGATATAAAAAGTTAAATAAGTCTGGAGCTGCTCCAAGCATGAGCCATTGTAATGTATGTGGCGCACCTCTTGACTGCATTGTCTAAGTTTACGCTTTCTAAGTATTACCCAGGACTAGTAAATCTGTACGATATGTGAAGGAGACCTAAATGAGTCCAAGCTTGTTTCAGAAATATTCTATCAGGAAATCTTAAAAGGATTTCCCACTTTAAGATATTTCTTTCAGTTACAAGGGTATTCAAAATTAGCTGTAATCTGTGAGGGAAACTGCCAGAAAGTGCTGAATTCTTCTGCAGCGCCATCACAAGTAAAATTAAACATTACATAGTTTCATCATTTTCCTGTTTATGTGATGCAGGAAATGTCAGCTTCTACATAAGACACTCTTTGTTTATACTCCAGCTAATAAAAAATAAAGGCCCAAAATAAGGACGATTCTCACACAGACTTTTTTGTGGCGAGATTTTTCAACTTTTGCTATTAAGCTGAAAAAGGAACACAATTCACTGCATGCAGCTTGGTGCACTCTTGTGGACTGCAACTGTCACTAAATAATTAAAGGGGCTCATCATTTTGGGGCTAAAGCGGTCATTTGGACAATCCCTACTTTTTAAAAGGGGGTATTCACATGTTCACAAAGACTTTCTTTGCTGCCCATAGCAACCAATCACAGTTCATCTATCATATCATATAGTGCACTGGAAAAATTAAAGGGAGTTCAGATGGGCAACAAAGAAAGTCTTAGAACTAGACAGTTTTCATACATGTACCCCGAAGTGTCTAAACTGCAGATACCTTAAGGGTGCGTTCACACGGCAGTGGACAAGTACCGGTCGGTTTACCCGGCCGGTATTCGTCCGATTTTGCGGCCGTCCCCACGGCCGCGGGAGGGACGGCTTTTCTCCGCGATGAGCGGAGAAGAGCCCTCGCATTGAGGTGTTCATATTCCGTCCGGAAACAGGACGGAGGAATGAACATGCTCAATGTTTTTTGAGCGGCCCATGGGCGGTAAAACCGCCGGGCGGAAAACCCGTGCAGTGGGGACTGCTGCACGGGTTTTCCATAGAGCACAATTGTGCTCATTTTCGGCTGGTTTTGCAGGTGGTCTGCAAAACCGCAAACCAGCTGAAAACCCGTGCCGTGGGGACATGCCCTAAGTGGTCAGCTGTGATCTGTGGGAAAACCCTGCAGTAAGTGTGTATTTTCCCTGCAGAGCCACTATAAGTAAAATTAAGCATTACCCAGCACTCATTCAAATCAATGAGCTGTGTATAGCAGAACAAGGCAGGTCCTCCAGAGATTTTTTTGCACCTTCTCACCACTCTGGCCAAAAGATAAGTATTCTGAACAGAGGAATCCTTTATAAATTGAAAACTCCCAAATAAGATACATGAAAAAGAATTTTTGAAAATGGACAACTCTTTTAAAATTGAAAAATATAGCTATCACAAGTCTGTGTGTAGCCCTAGCCTCAGAAACCAACTCTATTAACCCTAACTCCCAAATAGGGTATTTGAAGGTGGGTTTTCTAATCTAGACCACCTCTTTAATAATGAAACTCCTGCCTGTAATTGTCCCAAACATCAATTTCACATGGCAAACTTAGATGTGTTTCTTAGATGTGTTTTCATTGGGGAACACTAAAGCTAGATACATAGCTATAGCAGCTTAGCATGTACAAATGTTTAAGGGAACCTGTTACTTGTTTTTTTGCCATCAAACCACCAGCATGTCATCTTGTACCTGGCGGTTAGCATTTCAAAGCTATCTAGGCTCAGATTGATCCACAGGGAAACAAGTGAAAACCCCCGGAGGGCCCCTGGGCATGGTAGGCCTGAGGCTGCTTTTCAGAGAAAAAGGATAAAAGGAGAAATAGTGCAAATCATGTACAATTGCTTCAGGGTGGGCAACCAGAATCAAGTGCACTGTTGGGCACCAACAATCAACCCCACTTGTGGGCTCCAGAAATGAATTCCACTGGTGGTCTCCAGGTATCCCAGTCCAACACTGAGGCTATCTATATAAATTTCAGTACTCTTCAGCTCTTAAGTTTAACAACCAATGAAGACAGTACAATTACCTTCATTGAGCAAATGTACTGAAGCAAGGTCTACTGTTTGATTGGTGCAATGCATATGCCCCTTTGAATGAGTCCCAGTCTTAGATCTGTTAAGTTACATTTTAATAAAATTAAGAATGGAGGAACATCAGGGATTGATATAGGCAGCTTTGAGATGCTAAATCCAAGCTGCATAAAGAGCCCCAAATCTAGCGGCTGGTTCCCTTTAATTTAACACCAATTAAAACTCCAAACATTATCATTCATAGCATTTATTTTGGAAAAATAGTTTAAAAATTAATTCCTTCATTAACAAAAAAAAATAGTAGAAAAAAATCAAATACCATTTGCACAATATTCCATAAATACATATATATACAAAAAATATAGTCACATAGACCTGAAGTGCCTTTGTACATATTTACCAAACTTTAAATTATAAAAATGACCATTACAAATACTCGAGCTTTACAAATATCGTAAAAATAGTTTTACAAGTTCAAAAAATAACGCACATTTTTTGACCTAGTGAAAAACACCTTTTAGTATAAAAAAGACTAAGCCAGGCAGTGTCTGTAGTTTAGCAAAGGAGTGGCTCATAAGAATTAAAAATATACACCTCAGGCAGTGCACTCTTCTTCTAAAGAATGTAAAAGTCAATACATTAAATATATAATTATATTTATATATATATTTACAGTATTATAATTATTAAAAAAAGCAACTGTCCATAGTGCAATGAAGAATGGAGAAGAACAGAAATGGCAGTGCAACAGTTTGTGTCCGGACACAGAGACTAGCTTGGGGTGTCCATTTTCTTTTGCAGTCAATTTGCTAATTTCAGTAGAGAACCAGCTCAGCCTGAATTTAGTGTCTCAGCAGCAGTCAACAAAGGGTTGTCCCTCTCCTCAATTATCAGCAGCATTCATGTGGGCGTCACCTCTGAATATTTGACAAGAATGGGTTGTACGGCTTCTATATTACACCTGTAGAAAAAGGGAAAAATAAGGTTAGCCATATAATAGCAAGCAATTCCTATGTTATTCTTACTGTTGTAGCTATAGTACTTTACAATAGGTTTTTTAGCTATAAATATTGCTGCATTTGAGCTTGGTTGATTTTTTTTATATATTGGCATTATACTTTGTAACATTTCCTGCCTTATATTTACGTATTCAAAGTCATTTGACATAATATCGAGGGCATAGGTTGCTATTTTAGATGAATGTTTCTAAGTAACTGGTTCAAATGTACTTTTCTACATCATTTCGCATAGTATAAAATACATTGGTTGCTATTTTAATATTTCTAACTAACTGGCTCAAATCTACTTACTTTCCATCAATTTACATAGTATAAAGCTCATTGGTTGCTATTTTAGATGACAGCTATGTAGGTAACTGGTTCAAATTTACTCATTCTACATCATTTTACATATCAAGGGCATCGGTTGCTATTTTAGAATGAAGCCATGTAGGTAACTGGTTCAAAATGACTTACTCTATAGCATTTTATATAGTATAATGGGCATCAGCTGTTATTTAAGATGGAAGCTTTGTAGGTAACTGGCTGAAATTTACGGACTACATCATTTTACATAATATCAAAGGTATCAGTTTATATTTTAAATGGAAGCTATTTAGGTAACGTTCAAATTGACTTATTCTACATAATTTTAAATAATATAAAGGGCATTGGTTGCTATTTTGCATGGAAGTTATGTAGGTAACTGGTTCAATTGACATATTCTACATTTTACATAGCATAATGGGAAACAGTTGCTATTTTAGATGGAAGTTTTGTTGGTAATTTGCTGAAATTTACTATTTCTGCATAATTTTACATAATAAAATGGGAAAGCTTAGATGGAAGCTTTGTAGGTATCTGAAATGTACTTATATTATGTCACATAATATTAATATTTTTGTTATATTATTAATGGATCCTTTATAACAAATATTGGCTTAATTTTTCTTAGTCTAAGCCATTTTACATAATATAAAGGGTATAGAATGCTCCACAAGTACAACACCCTCTGACTAGACAGGTATTTTTCTATCCACCCCTTAGGTGTGCCATATTTAATCCGATCCTTGGGTAACTGTACTAAAATACCGAATTACTACAGGCAAGAGTAAAACATTCATACACACCTCAGTTGCTATGATGCACTCATCTTTCTCGTCTGATATGACATATACCGACTGATATTTTGTGTCTTTAGATGAGGAGTAATTTGAGTCTGGTCTCCGTTTTTCTGAAGAATCGCTGTGGATAAGATAAAAAACCACAAGATAAGATGACTTGAAGGAAGTAAAACTCGAGGGGAGAACATTGCCGTTTATCTATCGTTGTCTACAGCTGGAATCGGTAAAATATTCACCTTTTTAACTGTGATGAATGCAAGTCTTCTGAGTCTGAGTCACTTGAACTGCACTTGGCTTCACATTTTCTCCGCTCCTCCTTGGTAGTGTCCTCATTCTTCAGCTCATGTACTAAATTGTAATCCACAGATGGGTATCGGGTCTTGAAGCCATTTTTCTCATTATTGCTTTCACTGAGAAAGTCCACCTTCTTATTTGTATTTTTAATCTGAGTGGTGCCTATTACACTTACAGAAATGTCCTTCTCACGGTGGCATGTTGCCAAGTTGTTCATGGTTTTGGTCTCACCACGATTAGCCACAGGCACGTGACGATTCCTGTTGACCTTAAGACGCACATAGACAACTACAGCAGCACAGCCTAGCAGCAGCAATAATACCAGGATAATTCCAGCACACACTGCAATCCAGGGGAACTGTCCACTTGGCATTTCTCTGCCTTCACTGCTTGTTTCAGGCAACAAAAACTGACAATTCAGTCCACCGTAGCCATGAGCACATTCGCAGACATAACGGTTGTTTCTCTCATGGCATGTTGCCCCATTGTGGCATGGGCTGTGCTCACATTTACTGACAGGCATGCTGCAGTTTTTCCCAGTATACCCAGGAGGGCAGGTACAGGAATAGTCATTAATCCCATCCTGGCATGTGCCGCCATTTTGGCAGGGGAAGGAAGCGCAGTCATCCAGGTTATCATCACAGTGTCTCCCAGAGAAGCCTTCCTGGCACTGGCATATGTAGGAGTTTCCAAGGTCTTCACAGCGAGCTCCTGTAATACATCCAAACCCCAAATAATTAGACAATGTGCATTAGGATACATTAAAAGTCAATTAACAACAACTTCTATATACATTATGTAAACTCATGTTCAGAAATTTTTAAAGGGGTTGTCCACCTTTTTTTACTAGCTAATTAACACAGTTGTGCCCTTTGAACATAAAAAAGTTATATTAACCTTCCAGATGGGTCACCTCACCACTGCCACTGCTGACTGGCTGTAGTGGTAAGGTGCCTGTCTGGAAGAAGATAGAAGAAAACAGAAGACCAGCAGCCGATGAGGATGGTGCAGCACTGGAATGAAGGTGGAGCGCGGAGAGTATCATTTTTTATATCTTCAATTGCCCAACTATGCAAATTAAATAATACAAAAGAGGTGAACAATCCTTTTAAAGGTAAGTAATCCATTTACAAATATTCTAAATATTACATACATCTACATGTAATATCTTAAATACAATTGCATTTGAGGGGATTCCCCTATCCTACAAATAATATAGGGCTATACTCAACAATTAAGACCTAACCTTAAAAAATGTGGAGTATGATCTTACCATTGGCACGGGGTTGGAACTGCAATAATCAATTTTCTTTTCACAGTTAAAGCCAGAGTATGCGAATGGGCAAAGACAGCTGTATCCACCATCTGGGTTATCAGAGCATCTGCCTCCATTGAAGCATGGTCCATCAGCACAAGTCATGGCACTCAGCTCACAGTTTTTACCATAGAATCCTGGTGGACATGCGCAGGAATAGCTGTTTTCTAGATCCTGTTAAAATTACAAGACTGGAATGAGAAAACATACTACACATAGGGACAGATGTGTGAACTATGACATAGCCTAGGATATGTTATAAATATATGAAGAATATTAAAAAAAACGTACCGTGCAGCTTCCTCCGTTTTTGCAAGGGTTGGCATCACATTCATTGATCTCAATCTCACAGCTGGATCCAATGTAGCCTGGACGGCAAGAACAAGTGTAGCTCCCCTGGCCCGTGTTGGTGCAGGTGGCTCCATTCTTGCAAGGTTTGTGGTGAGTGCAGTAGTTAAGATCTGCAGAGCGAGTGAAAGCATTTGGTCACTAAATCTTATTTCTAGCGTAGTACTGAGTAACTTATCACTGCAAGTGAAAGAATATTCAATAGCCTACCTTGATTACAGAAAAGTCCACCCCATCCTTCTTGGCAGTTGCATTGCCATGGCTGTTGGCATGTACCGTGCAGACAACCTGGATAGCGGATGAATTCATCGCAATAGCGACCTTGCCAACCTACCCGGCATCTGATAAGGAAACACATTATATTTAGTATGGGTGAGAAAGATTATGCATACATGTGAATGACCTAGTTTTTTTTTTTTTGCCTTATCTGTAAGAATGTAATGAACTTACTTGCACTCCCCAGGCTTCTCACAATAACCATGGTGCTCATCACATCCCGGAAGACAGATTGCTGTAAGAGAAGATTTGGAAACATAAGAACTACAGTCCGGCATTAAAGTCCAGACGCATGTGAATGTGTGTGCAGTCAATTCATCCAGACTAGTGATCTCGGTAACTAGTGTATTACCGGTCACTTGTAAACAAGCTGTCTCCATAATACATTTACACACAGACAAAAGAGAGCTCAGAGTCCTCCTCTCCCCTCCCCCTTTGCACACACTTTTTTCTTTCTCCAAGTGAGGGTCAGAAGTCTTTTTTTTTTTCTTTCCCTAATTCTATACACACACGGTTCCACCCCTTAATATCCCAGCGAGTGTGTGCAGATAAGAGTGGACAGCTGGTGTGCAGGGTGCCAGTACAGGACAGCTGCTCTATTGTCTATTCTCTCCCAGCAGCTGCCCTTCTGCAACAATACCCCCCTGCCTCCAGCCAATCCCGGGCAGGGGTGCTCCTCCAAGGGCCAATCAATGGTGAGATCTAATCTATGGCACGCGTGTGATTTCTCTGAAAACTTTTCATTATTATTATCATTTAAATAAATGGTGCAAAGTTCTCAGCAGAAAGAGGGGCACCAGCCTGACAAAGGAGCGTGGGGGAAGGGGGGACCTTCCTGCTTCTCTTGCTTAAGACAAGCTTGTTAAGCAGGCAAAGCACATTTTACACAGCTATGTGACACTGGAGGCACAAAATAGAGTGGAACACCCCCATTAGACAGAATAAAAAGGAGCTAATCAACATGATTAATGAGGCACTCCAAGTAATAAATGTGTTATTTCATGGAATAAATAAAATAGGAGGTGAATCAGCCATGGTGCTCACTGAGTAGAGGATCATTATTGTCATATATTCTATATAAACTGTGCTGAAGAAAATTATATTTATTATAACCACAGGACAAATCCATCATAGGAGAAAACATGAACCTCTTAACCATACGTAAACATCCTAACCATACATGAACCTCCTAACCATACATGAACCTCCTAACCATATAAGAACCTGCTAACCACTAGTGAACCTACAAACAATAGGTGAACATTGCTTACCATACATGAACCTGATAACCATACATGAATCATGCTTACCAAGCATGAACCTCCTAACCATACATGAACCTCCTAACCATATAAGAACCTGCTAACCACTAGTGAACCTACAAACAATAGGTGAACATTGCTTACCATACATGAACCTGATAACCATACATGAACCTGATAACCATACATGAATCATGCTTACCAAGCATGAACCTCCTAACCATACATGAATCTTGCTTACCAAGCATGAACCTCCTAACCATACATGAACCCACTACCCATACATGAATCTCCTAAACATACTTGAACCAATCAACCATACATGAACCTGCTAACCATACATGAACCAACCAAACATAAGCGTCCTAATCATAAAAGAACCTCCAAACTATACATGAACCTGCCTACTATACACAAACCTTTTAACCATACATGAAGCTGCCAACCATACATAAACCTCATAACCATACATGAATCTGCTAACCACACATGGACCTGCTAACCACACATGGACCTGCTAACCACACATGGACCTGCTAACCACACATGGACCTGCTAACCACACATGAACCTACCAACCACACGTGAACCTGCTAACCACACATGATCCTGCCAACCATACATGAAACTCCTAACTATATATGAACCTGCTCACCGTACATAAGCTTCCTAACCATAGATGGGCCTGCTAACCACTAATGAACCTGCTTACCACTAATGAACCTTGCTTACCAAACATGAACCTCCTAGCCATACTTAAACCTTCTAACCACTACATGAACCTGCTAACCTAACATAAACCTATTAACCATCCATTAACCTATCTAACCATACATGAACCTATTACCCATACATTACATGAACCTGCTAACCATACATGGAACCTGCCAAAAATACATGAACCTCCTAACCATACTGAAACCTGCTAACAAAATATAAACCTGCTATACACACAGGAACCTGCTAACCAGACATGAAAATGCTAATTGTACTCGTGTTCACACTGGAAATACTTACGTTCTGTGCAGTACTGTCCCTTCCAGCCAGGGTTGCAAATCTTCTCTCCTTTTTCACCACAGTAAAAGTGTCCAAAAGCATCATCCCTGGGCCGGCAGTAGTCAGAGCACCCTTCTCCATAGTAGTATTCATCACACACAAAGCGGTAGGAGTATTTGAGCTCAGTGCGGCCATTGCTGTGTAAATCCTGGGACCACTCTTCACCCACGGTCAGATGTCTTTGGGTGGAGAGACGGCTGATCAGACGCTCAGGGTTTTCTGCCAAAAGAAGATCATCTGTTACAACCAGCAGCTGGCAGGACCTGTGCACTTGTTCCTGGACCACTGCACTGAACGTGATCCGACAACTGACGAAGCGTAACTATGTCCTTCTAAGTAATAGCCTCATAATGATGTATTATTAATAAGTGGGAATCCTGTACTAGCCACTGATCGCACTTTAAGTAATAGACTCTCTTGGGTAATATCGTAAACTGAATCTGGTCTGGAGATCAAAGCACTAGAGGCTGTTAGATGAATTGCCACTTGGTAGCGCTTCCTTACGTGTAATAACAGAATTAAGTGCGAAATGAGCACTTTACTGCTACCGGCATTAGCTAAACCCGGAGATTAGAGGCGTCTTACCTGTGTTCAGATCATCGGCAGAATCCGTGTGCAGGGCTTCAATGATAAGGGAGAATGTACCCTGTCAAGAGAAGGACTCTGTTAGTATTGATTGCACAGTAAAAAGCATTAGCAGCTACAGAATCCCCCTATGTATTTGATTCAGATAACAGGCCTGCCTGCCACCACCCCCACTCTCTAGGCGAGGCCCAGAACGGTGTTGGCTAGCTGCATGTTTTCACTTTTCCTAAGGAAATGGGTGGACTTTTAATGGTTATTTCCTTCTATGATTTTATGTTTGTTTGTCTTATTATTCAGTTAGTGAAGCACTGAGGTGCCAGTCCCCGGAGCAGCACTTCCTCTGGTTAACCCTTCGCTGCCGGCGTCTTGTAGTCAAAGCTGGGGAAGCCTTTTTTATTTCTGGCGCTTTTCGATGTACAGTCGTTACAAATAAATCGAAAAAAAAACCATGCCCCAGCTTTCCTTAACCCTTCCCGGGCCATAGGGGTGAACAGCGCTGCTAGCTGGGCTGCTGTCATCAGTCTTCACGCTTAATTTAGCCACTTTCACACATTGAGGATGGCTGTAAAATGAATCCTTCTGGGAATTTCACGCTGTGCTGACAATTAGACAACCAGCTCCAGAGACAAGAGGCTAGAGTGAGGCAGTGGCATTTCCAACACCATAACACTTGTTCCTTTTGGGAAATAAAAGGCCTGGCCTGGAGAGGTAACACTTCTCATCTCCTCTCAGTTACTACCAGCTATCCCCCCAGGATACAGACAGATGTGACCCTGGAAGCCCCCTCCCCGCCTTTATCTCAGCACCAGGGGTTTCTTTCACCTTCCAGCCCTCCTGCCCATGGCTGCCACCTGCCCGGGGTGGGAGCTTACTCACAGGCCAGGTGAAGCCGAAGGCGAAGCGGATCGGGTTGGTAAAGGTCGGGTCAGAGCCGATGGAGTCCGGGACGCTGAACGAGTTGGAGCCCAGCACGGGGGTGACGGCGCTGCCGTAGGTGCAGGGCGGCTCCGGGGACACGCTGGTCTGGTAGTGCTTCAGGCAGATTCGGAAGAAGGTCTTGCACTCGCACTGCTGCAGCCCCTGGGAGCCCGGCAATCCTCCGCGGCAGCAGTTCTGGTTCCCCGCCGGACCCTTCTTATTGACGAACTCCTGCAGCTTCAGCTCAAAGAGTCCGGAGCAAGTGACCTGCGGGAGCGACAAACGCCCGACACATGACTACAGCACGGCGACAAGTTACACAGCCAGTCCGTACCCTGGATACATAGTACTGTGAGCAGACCTCCACAGTACAGATACAGAGGGTCTATGTACTATCTGTGTATATATATATATATACAGTCCGTGTAATATCCCATCCATACACCAGAAACAGAGACAGTACTGTGAGCAGACCTCCACAGTACAGATACAGAGGGTCTATGTACTATCTGTGTATATATATAAATATACAGTCCGTGTAATATCCCATCCATACACCAGATACAGAGACAGTACTGTGAGCAGACCTCCACAGTACAGATACAGAGGGTCTATGTACTATCTGCATATATATATATATATATATATATAGATAGATAGATAGATAGATAGATAGATAGATATATAGATAGATATATATATATATATATATATATACAGTCCGTGTAATATCCCATCCATACCCCAGATACAGAGACAGTTCTGTGAGCAGACATCCAATATATACAGCAGATACAGAGGGTCTATGTACTATCTGCATATATATATACAGTCCGTGTAATATCCCATCCATACTCCAGATACAGAGACAGTACTGTGAGCAGACCCCAATAGCAGAGACAGAGGGTCTATGTACTATCTACATACATAGTCTGTGTACTATCCCATCCATACCCCAGATACATAGACAGTACTGTGAGCAGACCCCAATAGCAGAGACAGAGGGTCTATGTACTATCTACACATTATATATATATATATATATATATATATATATACACACACACACAGTCTGTGTACTATCCCATCCATACCCCAGATACATAGACAGTACTGTGAGCAGACCCCAATAGCAGATACTGAGGGTCTATGTACTATCTGCATATATATACAGTCTGTGTACTATCCCATCCATAACCCAGATGTACTATTCCATCCATACCCCAGATACATAGTCTGTGTACTATCAACAGACATCCAATACCTACAGCAGATACAGAGGGTCTATGTACTATCTGCATATATATACAGCCTGTGTAATATCCCATCCATACTCCAGATACAGTCTATGTACTATCAGCAGTCATCCAATTCCTACCCCAGATACAGTCTATGTACTATCCCATCCATAATCTGGATACATAGACAGTATGTTTACAGATATCCCAAACATCCTCTAGATAAATAGATATGTATATATACAAAAGAAATGCACACTCTGAGATACATACACAGTCTATGTACCATCCAATCTATACTCTAGATACATACAGTCTATGTACTATCCCATCCTTACTCTAGATACATAGACAGTCTGTGTACTATCCCATCCTTACTGTAGATACACACAGTCTATGTACTATCCTATCCTTACTCTAGATACATAGACAGTCTATGTACTATCCCATCCTTACTGTAGATACACACAGTCTATGTACTATCCGATCCTTACTCTAGATACACACAGTCTATGTACTATCCTATCCTTACTCTAGATACACACAGTCTATGTACTATCCTATCCTTACTGTAGATACACACAGTCTATGTACTATCCCATCCTTACTGTAGATACACACAGTCTATGTACTATCCTATCCTTACTCTAGATACACACAGTCTATGTACAATCCTATCGTTACTCTAGATACACACAGTCTATGTACTATCCTATCCTTACTCTAGATACACACAGTCTATGTACCATCCAATCTATACTCTGGATACACACAGTCTATGTACTATCCCATCCTTACTCTAGATACATAGACAGTCTGTGTACTATCCCATCCTTACTGTAGATACACACAGTCTATGTACTATCCTATCCTTACTCTAGATACACACAGTCTATGTACTATCCTATCCTTACTCTAGATACACACAGTCTATGTACCATCCAATCTATACTCTAGATACACACAGTCTATGTACCATCCAATCTATACTCTAGATACACACAGTCTATGTACCATCCAATCTATACTCTGGATACACACAGTCTATGTACTATCCCATCCTTACTGTAGATACACACAGTCTATGTACTATCCTATCCTTACTCTAGATACACACAGTCTATGTACCATCCAATCTATACTCTAGATACACACAGTCTATGTACCATCCACTCTATACTCTTGATACAAAGACAGTCTTTTTAACATCCTCTCTACTCTAGATACACACAGTCTATGTACTATCCTATCCTTACTCTAGATACACACAGACTATGTACCAACCACTCTATACTCTGGATACATAGACAGTCTATGTACCATCCACTCTATACTCTGGATACACACAGTCTATGTACCATACAATCTATACTCTAGATACACAGTCTATGTACTATCCTATCCTTACTCTAGATATACACAGTCTATGTACCATCCACTCTATACTCTGGATACACACAGTCTATGTACCATACAATCTATACTCTAGATACACACAGTCTATGTACCATCCACTCTATACTCTGGATACATAGACAGTCTATGTACCATCCACTCTATACTCTGGATACATAGACAGTCTATGTACCATCCACTCTATACTCTGGATACATAGACAGTCTGTGTGCTATCAGCAGACATCCAGTTCCCACTCTAGATACATCCTCATATTCCAGATGCACGTCCAGTCTATGTGCTATCAGCCAGTTCATCTATCCAGGCACCTCCTGTAGATACAACCCTATGGCACTATACAAGCACTCAGTGTGGGTACATCCATCAGCCCTGCAGGCAGGACACAGTGGAGGGCACGGTGCCAGGCAGCTGTGGTCCTTACCTGGCACAGGAGCGCTGCCAAGACGAGGAGGCTGACTGCGGGCTGAGGTGCCATAGTGGTGCCGGTGCTAGGCGGCGGGTGCGGGCGGCTGGTCCCAGGCAGGCACTGTGCTCTCCACACCAGTCCGCTGTCTTTTCTGCGCTCTAGATACGCCCTCTCATTGAGTGACAGTTCTTGTGAATGGTGATAGGTGGAGACTGATGCTGGCTTCGGACTGTCAGCAGCACCTTGTGCCCTACACCGTGGGCTCCATAGGAGTAGTAATCCTGCCACAATCCACGAGCTATAATCCCAGTGCGTGTCCTGCGCTGCTGCTGCTGTTACTGTGTAGCGTCCAGATAGGGATCCCAGGTGCAGTGCGGCGGCGGCTTGTCGGCGACTCTGCCCGTGGCTGCCCGCCTGCCTCTTTATATGGAGCCTGCCGCCTGCATAGCTAATGAGATGGAAATGAGCAGACCCCCAATCTGTCCAGAGATGTCACAAAGGAGCCACTTGCCGAACCCTCCTCTCTATGGATCGCCAAATGGTCAGTGAGCTGTAAATGTGCGAGCTCCCTCCTCCTCATGCCGACTCCTTCCCGGCACACTCACTTCCAGCCCTGACACCAGCACCACAGCTCCTGCTAATCAGACATTATATAGCTCGACGTCATGTTATCGCTTATCAATGTAGACACCCCTGAAATGCTGCAACACCGCCCCCAGGGCCCCTCTCCTCACCTCTCAATGGCACAACATCGCGGTCCTGTACAATCGTGTCATCGTCACAAGTCAGCCCCTGGCAGCTCCCTATGTCCTGAGTGCACTGCTCGGTAGGCTCAGGGCATGTGTCATGTATACTATGCTGCCTACTACAGCTCTTCTATAGGGGCTATGTCCAATTATTCAGAAGTATGGGTGGCATCCTGCGTACAGTACTTTATACTCTGCGCTGTGTATTATATACTTGCTACATCACTTTATACAGTGTATAGCACTTTATACTATACCCAGTGCTGTGTACTATACATTGTATGCTATATATAGCCATTTATATTCAAAACAGTGGTCTACTATGCGTTGTATACCAGATACAGTACTTTATACTCTGCGCTGTTTATTTTTTACTTGCTAAATCACTTTATACTATACCCAGTGCTGTGTACTATACATTGTATGCTATATATAGCCATTTATATTCAAAACAGTGGTCTACTATGCATTGTATACCAGATACAGTACTTTATACTCTGCGCTGTGTATTATATACTTGCTACATCACTTTATACTATACCCAGTGCTGTGTACTATACATTGTATGCTATATATAGCCATTTATATTCAAAACAGTGGTCTACTATGCGTTGTATACCAGATACAGTACTTTATACTCAGTGCTGTGTATTATATACTTGCTACATCACTTTATACAGTGTATAGCACTTTATACTATACCCAGTGCTGTGTACTATACATTGTATGCTATATATAGCCATTTATATTCAAAACAGTGGTCTACTATGCGTTGTGTACCAGATACAGTACTTTATACTCAGTGCTGTGTATTATATACTTGCTACATCACTTTATACAGTGTATAGCACTTTGTACTGTGCCCAGTGCTGTGTACTATACATTGTATGCTATGTAAAGTAATGTATATTCAAAGCAGTGCAGTCTACTATGCATTGTATACCAGGTACAGTAATTTATACTCAGTGCTATGTAAAGTATTTAACTGCACTTTCTTTATTACAGGTAAGCCTTGTACTGTGCCCAGTGCTGTGTACTATACATTGTATGCTATGTAAAGTAATTATCAAAGCAGTGCAGTCTACTATGCATTGTATACCAGGTACAATAATGTATGCAATAAGCAGTGCTGTGTAGTACACATATACTAGGTACAGTATACTATAGTTAGTTATGTGTACTATATATTATATACCAGGTACAGTATTTTATACTATAATCAATGCTTTGTACTATATATTACAAACAAGGCTTAGTACTTTATACTACAAGCAGTGCTGTGAACTATCCACTGTATGCTGTGTACAGTACATTATACTATTAGCCTTGCTGTGTACTATATATTATATACTAGGTACAGTACTTTATACTACAAGCAGTACTGTGTACTATACTTTATATACTAGGTACAATATACTAGAAGTACTGTGCACTATATATTATATACTAGGTACAGTACTTTATACTACAAGCAGTACTGTGTACTATACTCTATATATTAGGTATAATATACTAGAAGTGATGTGCACTATATATTATATACTATGTATAGTACTTTATACTACAAGCAGTGCTGTGTACTATATATTATATACTAGGTACAGTACTTTATACTACAAGCAGTGCTGTGAACTAGCCACTGTATGCTGTGTACAGTACATTATACTATTAGCCTTGCTGTGTACTATATATTATATACTAGGTACAGTACTTTATACTACAAGCAGTACTGTGTACTATACTTTATATACTAGGTACAATATACTAGAAGTACTGTGCACTATAATAATACAGGTACAGAAATTTAAACTAAAAGCATCTGTGTATTTAAAACTCTAATTAGGTAAATATACAGAAGGAGTGCACTTATTTTTATTACTAGTATAGTCTTTATACTACAAGCAGTACTGTTACTATACTCTATATATTAGGTAAAATTTTACTAAAAGTGATGTCACATATATTTATAAAAAGTAAGAATTATCTAAAACAGTGCTTGTCTATATTTAAATACTGGTACAGTACTTAACTACAAGCAGTGCTTTTTAAACCATTTGTTGCTGTGAAGTACATTTACTATTACCCAGCTGTGCATTTAATATTAAATACTATCTACAGACTAAAAACTATAATCAGAGGGCACTAAAATTTAATAATGAACAATTTCCCTAAGTAGTGCTGTATACAGTACCTTACACTATTAGCAGTGCTGTGTACTTTATATTATATACTAGGTACAGTACTTTATGCTATAATCAGTGCTGTGTACTATATATTATATAGTTGGTACTGCAATGTATACTATAATCACTCCTGTACTATACACTATATACTAGGTATAGTAATTGACACTATAAGCAGTACTGTGTACTATGTATTTTGCACTATGTTCTGTTTATTGTACAGTGTGTACAATGTATTATGTCTCATGTACACAGTTATCAGTTGAATGTAGTAATATATGCAGAGCTGTGCAAATGACTGTAAACCAAGAGAGGTATTATGTGCTACAGCCAGAGGTATTGACAATGTATCATCATGCACTGTACAGTGGTATGTATTATGTACATTGTAATGTTCTATGTACAGTGCTATGTACTATGCCATGAACAGCAGTATATCCCGTACTATTATTTATTATTACAGCCAGGAAGAGTCCACAAGATGTTCAGCAGACAGATCAGATTTCTTCACTAATTCCCCGCTACGCACCTGTCACCCGGTCCGGAACTGCTATTGCCCGTGCTTTACCTGCGGGTGCCAGTGTCACTGGTTAGAAGGTGCATGTTGTATGACCAATGGACACAGCTTCTCTTTTGTATACTCCTTGCCTGATTATCTAGCAGGCACATACAAAATGTATTATTACATTAACAAGTGAGGCATGCATGGACATATACTCTACACAGAGATTTCTGAACAGTGATGTACTTTGTCCTATATACACTAGTTTACACTGCAGGATGGTACATAAAAATATATATGCCTTAACATAGGGAACAACGTAGCCCTAGTGTGAGGTACATAAACTTGTAGGGTTGCAGTGAATTGTATGGTGCACATTATCTTGTATATATAGTAGTGTGGTCTACACGTGTGCAGACTTGTATACATTATAGTGTGGTGTACATAGACTCATATCCACTCTAGTGAGATGTACATAGTCTTGTATACACTGTAGTGTAAAGTGCATAAACATGTGTACACTGCGGTTTAATGTACACAGATATGTAAACACTGTGCTGTGATATTCATAGTCCTGCACATATTTTAGTATGTGCACATAGTCTTGTACATATGGTATTGTGGAGTACAGAGTACTATATGTACTGTATTGTGGAATACATAGACATATACATTTTATAGTGGTGTACATTGTTTAGTGTACACGATAGTGTGATGCACATAGACTTGTACATACTGTCGTGTGCAGTAATTCGCTTGTATACATTATGATGTGGTGTACAGTCTTGTTTATGTAGGGACCGCATATACTTGTATACAATATAGTGTAATGTACATAGACTACTTTATAACATTTATAAAGAGATATTTTTACAATGAGCCATAGAGATTATTCTAAAGGTATAAGGCTAATTTTGGCGTGCATTTCGCTGCATATTTGCGCTCTAATATGGGAGAGATGCACACCGAAATTACGGTAATCCATAGTTCTCATGGATTACGCCTCCTCTCCCCGCTCGTACAATACGATCCTATTGTACGCGCGGGGAGATAAGTGACATGTCAATTACTTGCGGCAAATACGCGCCGCGAGTAATGAATGTCGATAGGGCCAGCGAGCTGTCGTCCTCCCCCCCCCCCCCCCCTCCCCGTACACGGGAGTGTGCGCGTATCAGTGCAAGCTCCCGAAACACACGATGTACTGCGGCACGTACTGTACGCACCACAGTACATCGTGTGAACATACCCTTAGTTAATACTGTTTATCTTTTATATGATTGTATTGTGTTTTTAACAATTGTTTAAATCATTTGCATTTTCTGTTGCACGGTTTTGCTACTCCCGGTCTACCGTTAATAGATCTGTTTCTATCCATGCTGTTGCGGAGAATATACTGAAGAAGTGTGTGAGATAACACATGAAACGCGTTCTGTCTCTGTACTACTGGATTTTAATAAATGCGGACACAAAGATTATTTTAAGTGTCCTGTTACATACCTCCTCCAAGCGCTCAGTTCCACCAGCACTCCGTGATTTTGTCTAAGGAGTTTTTCACCTTGTTTCTGTAGGGACCACATATACTTGTATCCAATATAGTGTAATGTACCTAGATTACTATACAACATAGTATGGAGGACATAGACTTATATAACTGTAGTGTGGAGTACAAAGACTTATATACACTATAGTGTAATGTACATGGACTGCTGTACAATGTATTATGGTGCACATTGATTTGTATAACTGTAGTGTGGAGTACATAGACTTGTATACACTATAGTGTAACGTGCTATACAATATAGTATGGGGCCCATAGACTTGTATAACTGTAGTGAGCCATACAAAGACTTGTATACACTATAGTGTAATGTACATAGACTGCTATACAATGTAGTAGGGTGCACACATATTTGTATAACTGTAATGTGGCATACATAGACTTGCACATACTATGGTGTAATTTACATACATGCATACATAGACTGCTATACAATATAGTGTGGTGTACATAGACTTATTTAACTGTACTGTGGACTACATAGTCTGATTTGTATAGGCTGTAATGTAATACATAGAGACTGGTATATAATGCAGTATGGTGTACCTAGCAGTGTGTATAGTGTAGTTTGGTGTACATGGGCTTGTGTATAGTGTATTTTGGTGTACATGGACTTGTGTATAGTGTAGTTTTGTGTACACAGACTTCTGTACAGTGTGGTTTAGTTCACTTAGACTTGTGCATAGTGCAGTATGATGAGGTATGTTGTACATACACTTCGGCACAGTGTAGTGTGGTGTATATGGACTTGTACATAGTGTAGCTTCGTGTATCTAGCCTTGTATAGTGTAGTTTGGTGTACACAGACTTGTATACATTGTAGTGTAGTGTACATGGTCTTTTTTGCAATACAGTATGGAGCATACAGACTGTATAGACTGTAATGTAATGTACATTGACAGAGGCATAACTTGCAGCTCCTCGGCCCCTAAACTACCATGTGCCATTTACAATGTTGTGGCAGAAGGGCCTTTGGGCCACCTCAGGTTGCAGGGCACAGTAGCGACTGCTACCTCTGCACCCCTTATAGTTACGCCCCCGTACATAGACTGGTGTACAATGCAGTATGGTGTACCTAGACTTGTGTATAGTATAGTTTGGTGTACATGAACTTGTGTAGACTGGTGTACACAGACCTGTATAAAGTGTGGTTTGGTTCCCATAGACTTGTGTGTAGTGTAATATGGTTTACATAGTCTTGTGTATAGTGCAGTAAGATGTACATAGACTTGTATGTAGTGTAGTATGGTATTCATAGACTTATGTACTGTTTAGTTTGGTTTACATAGTCTAATTTATAGTGTGGTTTGGTTTACATAGAGGTGTATAGTGTAGTATGGTGTTCATAGACTAGTGAATGGTGGTGTAATTTGGTGTACATAGACTTGTGTATAGTGTAGTTTGGTGTATGTAGACTTGTGTATAGTGTAGCTTGGCTTACAAAGACGTGTATAGTGTAGTATGGTATACAAAGTCTTATTTAAAGTGTAGTATGGTGTTTATAGACTTGCGTATAGTGTAGTTTGGTATAAGTAGACTTGTATATAGTGTAGTTCAATGTACATAGACTTGTGTAGTTTGGTATATGTAGTCTTCTGTATAGTGTGGTTTGGTTTACATAGGATTGTGTATAGTGTAGCACAGTGCACATAGACTTGTACATAGTGTAGTTTGGTGTACATGGATTTGTGTATAATGTTTTATGGTGTACATAATCTTGTGCAAAGTGTGGAATGGTATAGTGTTGTTCATAGTGTAGTTTGGTATACATTAACTTGTATATGTGTGGTTTGGTTTCAACAGTCTTGTATATATTGTATTTTGGTGTACATAGACTTGTGTATAGTGTGGTTTGGTTCACATAGACTTGTGTAGAGTGTAATATGGTTTAAACAGTCTTGTGTACAGTGTAGCTTGGTGTACATAGACTTATTGATAGTGTAGTTTGGTTTACATAGTCTTGTTTATAGTGTGGTTTGGCTTATATAGATGTGTTTAGTGTAGTATGGTAGACTAGTGAATGGTTTAGTTTGGTGTACACTGACTTGTATATAGTGTGGGTTTGTTTACACAGACTTGCATATCATGTCTTTTAGTGTACATAGACTTGTGTATATTGTAGTATGGTGTTCATAGACTTGTGTACAGTGTAGTATATTGTACATAGACTTGCACAGTGTTGTATGGTTCCATATAATTATGTATAGTGTAGTATGGGTTCCATAGATTTGTGTATAGTGTAGTTTGGTTTACATAGACTTGTGTATAGTATAATATAGTATGGTTTACATAGACTTGTGTACAGTGTAGTGTGGTGTTCAGAAACCTGTGTACATTGTAGTATGGTGGACATAGGGAGTACGGTCGTATAGTTTGATGTATACAGCCTTCTGTCTAGTGTGTTGTGGTTTACATAGACTTATGTATAATGTAGTTTTGTTTACCTAGTCTTTTATAGGGAGTAAGTTGTTTTGTGAAAATTTTGGGAGTTTGGTTAAATATACTTGGTGTAATGTAGTAGCATGCAAGACATGCAACATTAGTATGGTGTAGAGTTTACTTAGGTTTTTTATGTAGTGCGTTTGGTTTAGGGAGACTTTTATATATTGCTTAGAGAATTTGAATTTTGATAGTGTATTTGATTTACAAAATTTTTTACAGTGAGTAGTTGAAAATAGTTTTGTATGTAGTGCTGTTTGGTGTATTGTGTGTATTGTAGTTTGGATTACATAGATTTGTATATAGTGTAGATTGGTTTACATAGTATGTGTACAGTGTAGTATCTTTTCCCTTTGTTTTTGTAGGTATACTGATTGGTTTTAAGTGGGGACTTGGGGTATACTTTTGTTTAGTATACATATGGGGGCCCAAAAGTATGAAAAAGTCTGGGGCCCAAGGGGCTTTTTCCCCCTTTTTGCCCATAGCAAAACCCCTTTAGAACTTCCGTTTCATTTCATATATTGCTCTGAAGAAATGAAAGGGGCACTCTGATTGGTTGCTATGGGCAACAAAGAAAGTCTTAGGCTATGTTCACACGGCTGAAATTGGGACGTATCACGCTCCCGTATTTCACGCCGTCGCAGCTGCTGCTTAGAATACGGCGAGCGATAGTCCCATTCATTACGTAATCCAAGTTCTCAAGGAAACATGGATTACCCCCTCTCCCCGCTCGCACAATACCCGCGGGGGAGAGTACTTCAATTACTACGGCGAAACGCACCGCTATAAAATGTTAGGGGGCCCGGCCCGGGCTGCCAGCCCCCCCGATCCAAAAGCGGCGCGAGCTCCCGTAGTCCCGGCATAATTGCGAGGTGTAATTACGCCCTTCAATTATGCCTTGTGGACCATGCCTTAGACCAAGACAGCTTTAATACATGTCCCATAGTCTTGCATGTAGTGCTGTTTAGTGTATTTAGACCTGTGTATAGTGTAGTTTGGTGTAGGTAGACTTGTATTTAGTGTAGTTTAGAATACATAAATTTGTGTATAAGGTAGTTTTGATTTACCTAGTCTTGTGTACAGAATAGTAAGTTGTACATAGTCTTTTATGTAGTGTGTTTTGGTGTATGTAAACTTTTGTATAGTGTAGTATGTTCTACATAGACTTGTTGATAGTGTAGTTTGGTGTATGTAGACTTGTATTGGAGTACATAGATTTGCATAAAATGTAGTTTAGTTTACATAGTCTTGTGTATGGTGTAGTATGTTGTACATAGGTTTGTATGTAGTGCTGATTGGTGTGTGTAGACTTGTGTATACATAGACTTGTGAATAGTGTAGTTTGCTTTATATAGTCTTGTGTATGGTGTAGTATGTTGTATATAGTCTTGTATGTAGTGCTGTTTAGTGTATTTGGACTCGTGTATAGTGTAGGTGTAGGTAGACTTGTGTTTATTGTAGCTTAGAGTACATAGACTTGTGTATAGTGTAGTTTGATTTACAAAGTTTTGTGTACAGAGTAGTATGTTGTACATAGTCTTGTATGCATTGCTGTTTGGTGTATGTAGACATGTCTACTGGGTAGTTTAGAGTACATAGATTTGTGTATAATATAGTTTGGTTTACCTAGTCTCTGTACAAAACAGTATATTGTACATAGTCTTGTATGTAGTGTTGTTGATGTATGTAGACTTGTGTATAGTGTAGGTTGGTTTACATAGTATTGTGTACAGAGTAGTATGTTATTATTTCTTTTAGAGCGCCATTGATTCCAGGGTGCTGTACATTCGAGGGGGGTTACATACAGTACATACATCAAACATATTCATAGCCTTGTATGCAGTGTTGTTTGATGTATGTAGACTTGTGTATAGTGTAGGTTGGTTTACATAGTCTTGTGTACATAGTATGCTATTATTATTATTATTTATTTTAGAGCGCCATTGATTCCAGGGTGCTGTACATTCGAGGGGGGTTACATACAGTACATACATCAAACATATTAATAGCCTTGTATGCAGTGTTGTTTGGTGTACGTAGACTTGTGTATAGTGTAGGTTGGTTTACATAGTCTTGTGTACATAGTATGTTATTATTATTATTTATTTTAGGGCGCCATTGATTCCAGGGTGCTGTACATTCGAGAGGGGTTACATACAGTACATACATCAAACATATTCATAGCCTTGTATGCAGTGTTGTTTGGTATATGTATAGTTTGATGTACATAGCCTTGTATACACTGCAGAGCGATGCAGATAGATTCCCAGAGCTGAGTCCCCCTAGGAGTGAGCGCGGTGTGTGTCGTTCGCGTGGCTGTCATTAAGGGCCCGTGTTATTGTGCAGGGGATGAATGAGCTGCTCCTTTGTGCTCTCAGCTGTATGGTAATGCGGCCAGCACCTGCTCCCTGCACAATACAAGGCAGAGAAAGAGCTCCCCTCCGCGCAAGATGGAGCCTCTGCAACAATGTGCATCCACAGGAAATACTTCTCCAAGCATCCCCTCTGTATATACATCTACCACACTAGTATCTGGACATACAAGGGTTAACGGGCTGCTGCAGTTTATTATTGGCAGGCAGTGATTTGCATGTGAGGTGTGCCATGTGTAATGCCACATGTATTACAAACATTGACTAGAGGTATGCAGTCCTTATCCTGATAGCTGGCAAGCCATGCCCACAGGTTTACAAATATACAAGGAACCCTTGTACTAGAGTTGACACAGGTTGCCCATCAGCAGCTCAGAGTTCATCTCTGCAGTGTGTAATGTGATGCAGCAGAGCGGCTGTGAAGATGTGCTGTGCCGCCCTGACACCTACAGGCTTTACTAGTAAAGTATGTCATAGTCAGTTACATGTGATCAGGTAAGTTGGTGCATTGGGTGTGAGGAATAGTTTAGTTATATACTAGTTACACAGCTTACTCAGTTTGTCAGTATCCTAAGGGTAGAAGAATACAAGCCGTCCCACACAGCTGACATAAATAATTTCAGGGCTCCATACAGCCAAAGCATCCGGACTACAGCCTACCAACAGTGCCCAATTTGGACCACATCATTTGGCCCTTTTTATATTTGATCAGTGTCTCTGACAGGAATACTGCCAATCCTGCCCTGATGGTGCCACTGACAGGAATACTGCCAGTCCTGCCCTGATGGGGCCCTTGATAGAAATGCTACCAGTCCTGCCCTGATGGGGCCCCTGATAGAAATACTACCAGTCCTGCCCTGATGGGACCCCTGACAGGAATACTGCCAGTCCTGCCCTGATGGTGCCCCTGACAGGAATACTGCCAATCCTGCCCTGATGGGGCCTCTGATAGAAATACTACCAGTCCTGCCCTGATGGTGCCCCTGACAGGAATACTACCAATCCTGCCCTGATAGTGCCCCTGACAGGAATACTGCCAATCCTACCCTGATAGTGCCCCTGACAGGAATACTACCAATCCTACCCTGATAGTGCCCCTGACAGGAATACTACCAGTCCTGCCCTGATGGTGCCACTGACAGGAATACAGCCAGTCCTGCCCTGATGGTGCCCCTGACAGGAATACTACCAATCCTACCCTGATAGTGCCCCTGACAGGAATACTACCAATCCTGCCCTGATGGTGCCCCTGACAGGAATACTACCAATCCTGCCCTGATGGTGCCCCTGACAGGAATACTACAAATCCTACCAGCATGGTGCACCTGACAGGAATACTACCAATCCTGCCCTGATAGTGCCCCTAACAGGAATACTACCAGTCCTGCCCTGATGGGGCCCCTGATAGAAATGCTACTAATCCTACCCTGATAGTGCCCCTGACAGGAATACTACCAATCCTGCCCTGATGTTGCCCCTGACAGGAATACTGCCAATCCTGCCCTGATGGTGCCCCTGACAGGAATACTACCAATCCTACCCTGATAGTGCCCCTGACAGGAATACTACCAATCCTGCCCTGATGGTGCTCCTGACAGGAATACTACCAATCCTGCCCTGATGGTGCCCCTGACAGGAATACTACCAGTCCTGCCCTGATGGGGCCCCTGATAGAAATGCTACTAATCCTACCCTGATAGTGCCCCTGACAGGAATACTACCAATCTTGCCCTGATGGGGCCCCTTACAGGAATGCTACTAATCCTGCCCTGATGGTGCCCCTGACAGGAATACTACCAATCCTGCCCTTATGGTGCCCCTGATAGAAATACTACCAGTCCTGCCCTGATAGTGCCCCTGACAGGAATACTACCAATCCTGCCCTGATGGTGCCCCTGACAGGAATACTACCAACCCTGCCCTGATGTTGCCCCTGACAGGAATACTGCTAATCCTGCCCGATGGTGCCCCTGACAGGAATACTACCAATCCTACCCTGATGGGGCCCCTGATAGAAATGCTACTAATCCTACCCTGATAGTGCCCCTGACAGGAATACTACCAATCCTGCCCTGATTGTGCCCCTGACAGGAATACTACCAACCCTGCCCTGATGTTGCCCCTGACAGGAATACTACCAATCCTGCCCTGATGGTGCCCCTGACAGGAATACTACCAGTCCTGCCCTGATGGGGCCCCTGATAGAAATGCTACTAATCCTACCCTGATAGTGCCCCTGACAGGAATACTACCAATCTTGCCCTGATGGGGCCCCTTACGGAATGCATACTAATCCTGCCCTGATGGTGCCCCTGACAGGAATACTACCAATCCTGCCATTATGGTGCCCCTGACAGGAATACTACCAGTCCTGCCCTGATAGTGCCCCCGACCGGAATCCTACCAATCCTGCCCTGATGGTGCCCCTGACAGGAATACCACCAACCCTGCCCTGATGTTGCCCCTGACAGGAATACTGCCAATCCTGCCCGATGGTGCCCCTGACAGGAATACTACCAATCCTACCCTGATAGTGCCCCTGACAGGAATACTACCAATCCTGCCCTGATGGTGCCCCTGACAGGAATGCTACTAATCCTACCCTGATAGTGCCCCTGACAGGAATACTGCCAATCCTGCCCGATGGTGCCCCTGACAGGAATACTACCAATCTTGCCCTGATGGGGCCCCTGATAGAAATGCTACTAATCCTACCCTGATAGTGCCCCTGACAGGAATACTACCAATCCTGCCCTGATAGTGCCCCTGACATGAATACTACCAGTCCTGCCCTGATGGGGCCCCTGATAGAAATGCTACTAAGCCTGCGCTGATGGTGCCCCTGACAGTAATACTACCAATCCTGCCCTGATGTTGCCCCTGACAGGAATACTGTAAATCCTGCCCGATTGTGCCCCTGACAGGAATACTACCAGTCCTGCCCTGATAGTGCCCCTGACAGGAATACTACCAATCCTGCCCTGATGGTGCCCCTGACAGGAATACTGCCAATCCTGCCCGATGGTGCCCCTGACAGGAATACTGCCATTCCTGCCATGATGGTGCCCCTGTCAGGTATACTACCAATCCTGCCCTGATGGTGCCCCTGACAGGAATTCTACCACTCCTTCCCTGATAGTGCCCCTGACAGGAATACTACCAACCCTGCCCTGATGGTGCCCCTGACAGGAATACTACCAATCCTGCCCTGATGGTGCCCCTGACAGGAATACTGCCAATCCTGCCCGATGGTGCCCCTGACAGGAATACTACCAATCCTACCCTCATGGTGCCCCTGACAGGAATACTACCAATCCTGCCCTTATGGTGCCCCTGACAGGAATGCTACTAATCCTGCCCTGATGGTGCCCCTGACAGGAATACTAACAATCCTGCCCTCATGGTGCCCCTGACAGGAATACTACCAATCCTGCCCAATGGTGCCCGTGACAGGAATACTGCCATTCCTGCCATGATGGTGCCCCTGACAGGAATACTGCCAATCCTGCCCGATGGTGCCCCTGACAGGAATACTACCAATCCTGCCCATTGGTTCCCCTGACAAGAATACTTCCAATGCTGCCCTGATGGTGCCCCTGACAGGAATACTACCTATCCTGCCCTGATAGAAATACTACCAATCCTGCCCCGATGGCACCCCTGACAGGAATACTAATTCTGCCCTGATGGTGCCCCTGATAGAAATACTGCCAATTCTGCCCTGATGTTGCCCTTGACAGCAGTAATGCCAATACTGCCCTGATGGTGCCCCTGACAGGAATACTACCAGTCTTGCCCTGATGGTGCCCCTGAGACGAGTACTGTCTTGATGGCGCTCCTGACAGTATTGCCAATATTCCCCTCGCGCACCCCTGATAGGAGTACTGTAACTCTGACTTGATAGCACCTCTGTTGTCCCATACACTAAAGGTACAGTCCAGACAAGGTTGGCATAGATATTTTCTATAGTTGGCACACACCGAGCAGGAGTTACAATCAGACTGAGATCCATGATCACACAATACATATGGGAGATTATCCATATCCAGGCAGTTTGTCCTGTGTATGTATGAGGGAGTTCCTGTTACACTCATAGCAATGCCTGATCCAGCCATCATCCACAGTGATATACACTGGCCACATAACACCTGTCCTCCACTCTAGAGTGTCCGAGGTGTTTTACCCCCCAGATGGATAACTCAGGCTTCAGTGAGAGGGCGCTATCTTCTGGATACATGTCCTGTGCATTTAGGGGGACGTTGCCTATCAATGACTCCAGCCATGGGCTATAGTGATAGAACTGTGATCTCAGGTCCCACGCGTACAGGGGAACACTGGTGTAATAAGGAGGGAAGTAGGGGGCTGTTCCACATTCCTGGCAGCCCCCTCCCTTAGTATAAGGCATTAGTTAAACTGACGTGACACAGATTTTCCCATTACTTGTGCACAGCGCATGTGAATGGCACATAAAATCCATCAGAGTCTTCCCAGTGCCCTTATTCATGGGCAGCTTAATTTATGCCACGCGATTGTGTATTGGGGAAATGAAGCAGAAAGGCCCTTTCTTCTGGTCCCCTCTTTACTACTCTCTCCTCCTCCTTGCAGCTCCTGCTCCCCCTCTTCCATCTTCCTTTCAGGGATGGGGATAACTGGGAGACTGTTTAACTTCAGGCTTTCTATAGGAGGCTGTTGTAGTTTAACTCCTGCCCACCAGTAGCTGCGAGGAACAAAAGACAGACTCCGGCTCGGGCTATTCATCTATTCTTTGCACTTTAATTTTCATTGATTGTGAAGACAAGGGGAGCCCCTTTGGGGACTGGAGCTGAAGGGGATGACACGCCTTTAGACGCGATCAGCCCCCTAGCCAGCCATCTGCTCCCGACCAAATGGCGTTTTTTCACTACCCAATTGCATGTCTACATACCCTCTGTAACCCTTTGTCTACCAGTCGTCAATGAATGGGTTAAGATAGAGCAGCATCAAGGCCCATGTACTATCCGCACACTTCCATGCAGTTGCAGGCTATGACAGTCAGGGTAATATTATGTCCATGAAGCCTGGGTGACATTGCTGCATGCCAGTCACCTGCCCATAACAGGATGACTTTATTGCAGTGTAAACAGATAAGAGCTCTATTGACTAGAGAAGAATGCAGGAGCCTTATGCTTCATGGCACACTCCTGGATCACCTTATCTTTCTCACTACAGGGATAACCCAGGTGCGGGCAAGACAAGTATTTATAGAATAAAAGGAGCCGATAAGTTTATAGCCATAGTGTTTGCTCATAACAGAGTGTTGTGGCTGCTCCTTAGACTTTGACCATTTCATAAGAAAGCCCTATTAACAGGTGAAGCTCTTAAGTCAATACAGTCCATCCTAAATGAAAGACTGGGCGCAACACACAGCAACTTAAGTCATCAAACATAACCTTTGCCATTCGATTTGTAAAGAAAGGGTAAAGCAAAAATGGGGAAGACGGAATGGGAATGAAAACTGATGAGAAAAAAAGGGCTGAATGGAGGCGAACTACTGTAAAATGAAATAATTGCTGGAGTCTTCCAGGAAAAGGGAGGATGACGGAAAGGATTAAAGAAGGAGAAAACGGAGAGGAAACTGTGATAGAAATTAAAGATATTAGAGATTGGGAATATGTTGGAAAGGGCAGAAAGAAAAGTGGTGGAGGGAGAGATGAAACACGATTGGAGTGAATGAAACCATAGGGGAAGAATGTAGACTTCTAGAGAAAGTGAAGACAATGAGTAGAATAGAATTAAGACTAGAAGGGTGAATGAACCCCAAGATAGAGAACAATGACTATCTGAGAAAGAGGGAAGGAGGGAGGGAATGAAATCCAAAGAAGCGAAACCTGGAGCAGAGAATGAAGACTATGAAAACGGTTTAGGTCTAAAACTCACTTTGTTGCCCATAGATTACTATGGGCTAAAAAGTGAGTTTTAGATCTAAACCATTTTCATACATGTGGCCCTATGTGAGAAAAAAAGGTAAAAGGAGAGAAGGAACACTTAGGATGTGAATTAACCTGAGAATCAAGACTTTGTGAGAAAAAAAAAAGACAGATGGGGGAATTGAATGAAGACTTAAAAGGTGAATGAAAACCCAGAGAGAGAACAATCTGAGAAAGCAGAGAATGTACAGTGAAGGAGGAAGGGAATGAAATCTGAACAAGTGAAACCTAGAGCAGAGAATGAACACTAGGCGAGAAAGTAAAGAATAAAGACTGATAGGGGAATAGAATGAAGACTTGGAGGGTGAATAAAACCCCAGAGAGAGAATGAAGACTACCTGAAAAAGCAGAGAATGTACAGTGAGGGAGGGAATGAAGACTACAGGAGAAACAGAACCTGTAGGAGAGAGTGAAGACTGTGACAAAGTGAATAATAAAGACAGATATGGGAATAGAATGAAGATTTGGAGAGTGAATGAAACCCCTGAAAGAGAATGAAGATTACCTGAGAAAGTAAAGAATGTACAGTGAGCAGGGGAATGAAGATTTAAGAAGAAATGAAACACTGGGTGAGAGAATAAAGACTGATAAAACTGAAGGGTGAATAAACCTGAGGGAGAGAATGAAGACAGAATCAATAGAGACAGTACCAACATACAACTATATACAGGATGGAAAGAAAAAAGTGCTGTACCATATGACTAAAATAGTACATAGTAGAAGCTAATTATATACAGCAGCTAATTGTCTATTGTATGGCGCCTATCTTTTGTTTCTATGTGCATTAAGTCTAATGTGAATAAATATGAATTATTTTTATTGACTGGAATTATTCATTCATCTAGGTTTATATAAGGTAGGTGTAGATCACATGATAATAAAGAATTATTGTTCTAATATTTTCCATTCAATACAAATGTACTTCAGTATATTTTGTATTGTATAACCTGAAGCATTCCAGATCCAAAACAACTGTACAAATTCTCAAGTGTACTGCTAGCTTTCACTTCAAAGGCATGTACATGTGTATGAACATCCAGCTGATGTTATGCATTATTCACACTGTGCCACAGGGAGATGCCCGATTTCACAGAATGTAAACCACGCTGTGCCATGCTGATAACAAGCTAGAAAGATAAACAGACTGACGGATGGACAGGCAGATAGATCACAGCATAGACAGACAGAGAGAGAGAGGCAGACAGATATGAGTCAGTTATAGTAACAGCTGCACCCCTTTTAAATAGACATTTATGAGTGCACCCCTATAGTATTGTATATCACTCAGATGTGTAGCCGCACTTTTATAGTGAGACACTATTTATTGCTGATCAAAAAAGAAAGTTTTCACCCCACCGGGACTGAAGGACGCGCGAAGATTGTATGATGCCAACAGGAATAAGAGGAAAAAACAGGGTGGTACTCCAGTGTCTTCAAACATAAGCTCCTTTATTGTAGATACATAAAAAGTAACAGATCAGGCAAATGCACATGAAACAGACACAGCAGAAGGCTAACGCATTCAGGTGCTACGCACCCTTCAGGGTTTAGTGTCAGGCTAGGGGTTGGGGGTCAGCCTGTCAATGTTCAGACCATACAAATTGGTCTGCATGGCTGTTGTCCCAGAAGGAAGCCTCTTCTAAAGATTATGCACAAGAAAGCCCGCAGTTTGCTGAAGACAAGCAGACTAAGGACACGGATTACTGAAACTATGTCCTGTGCTCTGATGAGACCAAGATAAACGTATTTGATTCAGATGGTGTCAATCGTGTGTTTCAGCAACCAGGTGAGGAGTACAAAGACAAGTGTGTTTTACCTACACTCAAGCATGGTGGTGGGAGTGTCATGATTTGGGGCTGCATGAGTGCTGCCAGCTGTGGGGAGCTACAGTTCATTGCGGGAACCATGAATGCCAACATATACTATGACATACTGAAGCAGAGCATAAACCAGTCCCTTCAGAAACTTGACCGCAGGGCAGTATTCCAACATGATAATGCCCCAAACACACTTATAAAATGATCACTGTCTTGCTAAAGACAATTAGGGTAAAGGTGCTGGACTGACCATGCATGTCTGCAGATCTAGACCCTACTGAGCATTTGATGGGCATCCTTAAATGGAAGGTGGAGGAGCACAAGGTCTCTAACATCCACCAGCTCTGTGATGTCGTCATGGCGGAATGGAAAAGGATTCCAGTGGCTGCAATCTGTGAAGCTCTAGTGAAGTCCGTGCCCAAGAGAGTTAAGGCAATGCTGGAAAATAATGGTGGCCACACAAAATTTTGACACTTTGGGCACAATCTGTTCATTTTCACTTAGGGGTGCGCTCAGCTTACTTGCCAGCAGTTTAGACATTGATGGCTGTGTTAAATACGTATTTAACAATGTTCAAGTGTGATTACATTGATTTCAATGTAAAATATGTATTGTCATTCAAACAATACGTGTTGTATATACGTTTTTGCATTTCGTTAAACGGATGGGTTCTAAGAATTGACATGTCAATTCTTAATCCGTTAAACGCATTGAAAAGGCAATAGAAACTACAGAGATACGTTTCTGCAGTCCAGAAAATGTATCCAAACATTTATTACACTTTGTGGTTACTTTGCATCACTATATATACCTATGATAAGATACGCTTCAATATAGGGGGCACAGCTATACAGTGTCTCACTATAGGTGTGAGTGTAAAAAATACAGCTGAACCCCTATATGGAGGCATATATATGTATATATGCACACCCCTATAGTGAGACCCTCTATATAGCTGTACCCCTATACTGAGGCATATATATTTATATACGCACACTATAGTGAGGCACTCTATATGTATGTACACACCCCTATAAGGGGACCCTCTATATAGCTGTACCCCTGTATTGAGGCATATAAATGTATATACACACCCCTATAGTGAGACCCTCTATATAGATGTACCCCTATACTGAGGCATATATATGTATATACACACCCCTATAGGGGGACCCTCTATAAAGCTGTACCCCTCTATTGCGTCATATATCTTTATGTACACACCCCTATAGCGAGACCCTCTATATAGCTGTACCCCTATATCGAGGCATATATATATATAGATATGTACATACACACCCCTATAGCGAGACCCTCTATATAGCTGTACCCCTATATTGAGGCATATATATATATATGTACATACACACCCCTATAGTGAGACCCTCTCTATAGCTGTACCCTATATTGAGGCATGTATATGTATATATATACACACCCCTATAGCGAGACCCTCTATATAGCTGTACCCCTATATTGAGGCATATATATGTATATACACACCCCTTTAGCAAAACCCTCTATATAGCTGTACCCCTATATTGAGGCACAACACCACATATACATGTGTGTGTAATTTATATATATATATATATATATAATATATATATATATATATTATATATATATATAATAATGCCCACCCCTATGGGGGACCCTCTATATAGCTGTGCCCCTATATTGAGGCATATATATGTATATACACATCCCTGTAGTGAGACCCTCTGTATAGATGTACCCCTATGTATATGTATACACACACCCCTATAGTGAGACCCTCTATATAGATGTGCCCCTATATTGAGGCATATATATGTATACACACACACCCCTATAGTGAGACCCTCTATACAGATTTCTATATGTAGACACATAGATACATAGCTGCAGCCCTCTAGTAAGACACTCATATTTCTAGCTGCACACACGGGACATAGATTTTGAGCTGCACCCCTGATGTATAGCTGCACCCCTCCAGTTGGGTGTCCCGCTGTGTCCACACTGTGGTGCCTGTCAGGGCTGGATTAGGAATCTGAGCCGTGTAGGTTGGAGGAGTCGTAGCAATGGCATGTGCTGATTAGAATAAGAAAGGCGAGTCGCGTGGCCCAGCTGGCAGCCAGTCCGGGCAGCGCCGCCTCCCCCTCTCCGCACATCATCTGCCGCCGCTGCAGCCCTCATCTTCATAACAAAGCGCCCTGTTTACCTGTGATCCTGCCACCCAGGGGCATTGCTTTGTCTCCAGCTCAGATTACTGGGGCCAGCTGCTACTCTGGACAAGTGACCAGGCCACAGATAAGGGGCTTCTATTCTGTGGCCCCCGGCTAGAGCTGCGGGGATTAGGACACAAGTTTGGTGTCCTGGATCACACAGGAGCTTGAGCCTGAACACGTGTCTGGTGTGTCCGAGCAGATCGGGGTTGTCCGCTGACAGCCGCTAATAACCGCGCATCTCTGGCTCTATGTACATAGCGCACATTGTACACGGGGCTGAGGTCAGGCGCGTGCCTGCCTGCCACCAACATCTGCCGGTGCCCTGGGGTAAACGCGGCTCATGTGATCTGTGGGATTACAATGGGGGTGGAGGCCGCCCCGCCCCGGTGCCCACGCACCTAACAGATTGCTATCGATCGTGCGGGCAGTGTGAGCCGCTCCCGGCAAGCTTTCACACAGTCCGGGCTCTGGAGGCCAGCATAGCTGCACAGCACACTCACTGCCGGCATATGGGGCCTGCGAGCTCCCAGGGGGCCCCATCCATCTTCATTCACATGTGCAGCTATCTGCCCCGGATCCCCCTGGATCTATCACATGGCATTTACACAGGGCCTGTAGAGTCTTCTCTGGACCTGCAGGAGACCGTCCTAGGATATTTAGAGGGGAACGTACCATGGCTTCCTTCTGGGGGAATGTACTGCACCTGCAGGAGACCTTTCTAGGCCATTTAGAGGGGAACAGAACATGGCCTCCTTCTGGGGGAATGTACTGCACCTGCAGGAGACCTTTCTAGGATATTTAGAGGGGAACAGACCCTGGCGTCCTTCTGGGGGAATGTACTGCACCTGCAGGAGACCTTCCTAGGATATTTAGAGGGGAACATACCATGGCTTCCTTCTGGGGGAATGTACTGCACCTGCAGGAGACCTTTCTAGGCCATTTAGAGGGGAACAGAACATGGCCTCCTTCTGGGGGAATGTACTGCACCTGCAGGAGACCTTCCTAGGATATTTAGAGGGGAACATACCATGGCTTCCTTCTGGGGGAATGTACTGCACCTGCAGGAGACCTTCCTAGGATATTTAGAGGGGAACATACCATGGCTTCCTTCTGGGGGAATGTACTGCACCTGCAGGAGACCTTCCTAGGATATTTAGAGGGGAACATACCATGGCTTCCTTCTGGGGGAATGTACTGCACCTGCAGGAGACCTTTCTAGGCCATTTAGAGGGGAACATACCATGGCTTTTCCCTTTTGGGGAATGTACTGCACCTGCAGGAGACCTTCCTAGGATATTTCGAGGGGAACATACCATGGCTTCCTTCTGGGGGAATGTACTGCACCTGCAGGAGACCTTTCTAGGCCATTTAGAGGGGAACATACCATGGCTTCCTTCTGGGGGAATGTACTGCACCTGCAGGAGACCTTTCTAGGCCATTTAGAGGGGAACAGAACATGGCCTCCTTCTGGGGGAATGTACTGCACCTGCAGGAGGCCATTTAGAGGGGAACAGAACATGGCCTCCTTCTGGGGGAATGTACTGCACCTGCAGGAGACCTTTCTAGGATATTTAGAGGGGAACATACCATGGCTTCCTTCTGGGGGAATGTACTGCACCTGCAGGAGACCTTCCTAGGAGATTTAGAGGGGAACATACCATGGCTTCCTTCTGGGGGAATGTACTGCACCTGCAGGAGACCTTCCTAGGATATTTAGAGGGGAACATACCATGTCTTCCTTCTGGGGGGATGTACTGCACCTGCAGGAGACCTTTCTAGGCCATTTAGAGGGGAACATATCATGGCTTCCTTCTGGGGGAATGTACTGCACCTGCAGGAGACCTTTCTAGGCCATTTAGAGAGTAGCAGAACATGGCCTCCTTCTGGGGGAATGTACTGCACCTGCAGGAGACCTTCCTAGGATATTTAGAGGGGAACATACCATGGCTTCCTTCTGGGGGAATGTACTGCACCTGCAGGAGACCTTTCTAGGCCATTTAGAGGGGAACATACCATGGCTTCCTTCTGGGGGAATGTACTGCACCTGCAGGAGACCTTTCTAGGCCATTTCGAGGGGAACATACCATGGCTTCCTTCTGGGGGAATGTACTGCACATGCTGGAGACCTTTCTAGGACATTTAGAGGGTAGCAGAACATGGCTTCCTTCTGGGGGAATGTACTGCACCTGCAGGAGACCTTTCTAGGCCATTTAGAGGGTAGCAGAACATGGCCTCCTTCTGGGGGAATGTACTGCACCTGCAGGAGACCCTTCTAGGAAATTTAGGCAGTATCAGAGGATGGCTTCCTTCTGGGGAAATGTACTGGACCTGCAGGAGACCTAGGACATTTTAGGGGGTAGTAGACCATGGCTTCCTTCTGGGGTAAAGTACTGGACCTGCAGGAGACCTAGGACATTTTAGGGGGTAGTAGACCATGACTTCCTTCTGGGGGAAAGTACTGGACCTGCAGTAGACCTAGGACATTTTAGAGGGTAGCAGAACATGGCTTCCTTCTGGGGGAATGTACTGGACCTGCAGGAGACCTTTCTAGGACATTTAGAGGGTAGCAGAAAATGGTTTCCTTCTGGGGGAATGTGCTGCACCTGCAGGAGACGTATGACATTTTAGGGGGTAGCAGAACATGGCTTCCTTCTGGGGGAAAGTACTGGACCTACAGGAGACCTAGGACATTTAGAGGGTAACAGACCATGGCTTCCTTTTGGGGGATGTACTGGACCTGCAGGAGACGACTGCACCTGCAGGAGACCTATGACTTTTAGAGGGTAGCAGAACATGGCTTCCTTTTGGGGGAATGTACTGCACCTGCAGGAGACCTAGGACATTTAGGAGGTAGGAGACCATGGCTTCCATCTAGGGGATTGTACTGGACCTGCATGAAACCTTTCTAGGACATTTAGGGCCACATGTATGAATCCCGCCAGGTCGGGGCGCACCTTTCCGCCAGTTTTCCGGCGGAATCTGCGCCTGATTTATGTCGGGGCCGGGGCGCGCTCATACATAGCATGTAAAGTCCGCCGCGCCTTGCCAGTGTTTTAGGCGCAGTGCGGGTCCGAGGCGCAGTGCGGCGCTGCGCCTATGATTCGGCACCGGAGGTAGTGCGGTCATACATGTGGGGAAAAGTCCGCCACGCCGGGCCAGTGTGTTAGGCGCAGTGCGGGGATCAACGAGGCGCAGTGAGGCGCTGGCAGCCTATGATTCTCCGCCGGAGGTAGCGCACTCATACATGCGGGGAAAAGTTCCCTGCGCCTCACCAGTGTGTGTGGGGCACAGTGCGGGGACATGGGCGCAGTGCGGGACTTAGGCGCCGTGCGGGGCTGCGCCGAAAAACAGTTCCGATGCGAGACAGGCTGGAACAGCGAGAAATCATTCCAGATGTCGGTGCGGAGTATGAATCAAAAATCGCCTTTATAAAGGCAGAAAACATTCTCAGGAAAAGAGCTGAAACCTAAAAAATACATAAAAACAAAATCACTTTCCAATATCCTAATTCAAGAATTATGATATTGGAAATTGCCGGGAAATACATTAATTCTAATTAATAACTCTATTCTGATTGGTCGGCATAACCGTTCCAATCAGAATAGGAGCTACAGTGAACCATTAAAACCTATGGGGAAGTTTAGACAATCAGAATCCACGGCGGGATAGTTCAATTCTCCTCCATAGGTTATAATGGGACATTGTCGCTCCTATTCTGATTGGCTGGTTTATGCCGACCAATGAGAATAGCTTAAACAATTTGAATTACTGTATTTCCCGGCGATTCTCTCTATTGCAATTCCTATGTAGCGCGGTCTCGGCGGACAAACGCGTTGTTCGGGATTTTAACTGCTTTATTTGTAAAGAAGGGTTCTGCTCTTTATCTGATAATGTTTTACATTTAATAAAATCATTTTTATATTAATACTTCATGCCGCATGGCGCTGAGCGCTGAGATTTCAGAGCGCCCATCTCTCCATAGACTATAATGGGAGAAGTAGCTCGCGCTCTGATTGGCTGGGATAGCCAAGCCACCGCTAGCTCAGCCAATCAGCTCTTTTCTGTCTTTTTACTGTATTTTGAATTATCCCGCTGTGGATTCTGATTGGTCTAAACTTCTCCATAGACTAGAATGGGTCTTTGTCGCTCCTATTCTGATTGGTCAATAATTCTCCATAGGCTAGAATGGGTCTCTGTCGCTCCTATTCTGATTGGCTGAGCTAGCCAAGTCCCCGGTAGCTTAACCAATCAGCTCTTTTCAGCATTTTTACTGTATTTTGAACTATCCCGCCGTGGATTCTGATTGGTCTAAACTTCCCCATAGGTTTTAATGGTTCACTGTCGCTCCTATTCTGATTGGCTGGTTTATGCCGACCAATGAGAATAGGTTTCAGAATTTGAATTACTGTATTTCCCGGCAATTTCCAATATCATAATTCTTGATATTGCGCCGTTCTAGAGTTTTGGAAAGTGTTTTTTTTTAAGTATGTTTATTTTTTACGTTCAGCTCTTTTCTGACACTGTTTTCCGCCTTTATAAAGGCGATTTTTTCGGAATCATACTCCTGCTGCACGGAGCGGAGCGCCGAGATTTCTGTCGCGATCTTCGATCTGCTTCCTCGCATGTTCGGATCCTGCTTCACGTTGCCTCTGTCGGAGGATTTAGACCAAAAAAAACCTGGTCTGCCTGTCGGAGCTGCCGAGCGCTGCACTGCGCCTCGCTTTGCCGACTCGCCATCGTACATGCCTCGGAGTTTTCGAGCGCGCCGCGTCCCGCCCCGGAACGCCTACCCCGCGCCCACACCGCGCCCACTGCCCACCCCTTCATGCGGGGTGCAGCTGAAAGTGGCGAACACTGCGCCAAACACTGAATCCCCGCATCCGACAGCGGGATTCGGGCTGGGAGGCGTAGTATACGCCAAAAAAACGGGCGAAAAGCCCGATCATACATGTCGCCCTTAGAGTATAGCAGACCAAAGCTTCCTTCTAGGGGAATGTACTGGACCTGCAGGAGACCTTTAGGTCATTTAGAGGGTAGCAAACCATGGCCTCCGTCTGAGTGAATGTACTGGACCTGCAGGAGACCTTTCTGGAACATTTAGGGGGTAGCAGACCAGGTCTTCCTTATGGGGGAATGTACTGGATCTGCAGTAGACCAAGGACATTTAGGGGGTAGGAGACAATGGCTTCATTCTGGATGAAAGTACTTGACTTCAGGATACCTTTCTGAGACATTAGGGGGTAGCAGACCATGGCTTCCTTCTAGGGGAATGTACTGGACCTTCAGGAGACCATTCTGGGACATTTAGGGCATGTCCCCTCGGCAATGTTTTTTTCAGTTTTTTCAGCCGGTTTGCGTTTTTTCTGACAGACTGATAAACCGGACTAAAATTACCACAATTATGCTCTATGGAAAACCCATGCAGCAGTCCCCACTGCACGGGTTTTCCGCCCACGGGCCGCTCAAAAAACATTGAGCATATTCATTCTTCCGTCCGGTTTCCGGACGGAATATGAACACCTCAATGGGAGGGGGGAGGGCTGTTCTCCGCTCATCGCAGAGAAAAGCCGTGTCCCCCCACCCCCGTGGCCGTGGGGACATCGGCAAAACCCGTGCAGTGTGGACGCGCCCTTTCTGGGACATTGAGGGGGTAGCAGACCATGGCCTACTATGGAAAAAATGCAGCTAAAAACAACGGAAAAAAGCACCACAAAAATGAGTTGTTTTTTTTTCAAAAACACAGTGGGCCTCATTTACCAAAACAGTGTAATAATAATACTGTTGTTGTTGCTCATAGCAACCCTATGCATCTTAGCTTTTCTTTTCAGAGCAGTTTAAAAAAATGAAAGCGGAGCGCTAATTTGTTGCTATGGGCAACAAAGACAATTTTACAGCTAGACGGTTTTGATAAATGAGGCCTTACAGTGCCTCGCGAAAGTATTCAACCCCCTTGAACTTTCAACCTTTTGCCACATTTCAGGCTTCAAACATAAAGATATAAAATTTTAATTTTTTTGTGAAGAATCAACAAGTGGGACACAATTGTGAAGTAGAACGAAATTTATTGGATATTTTAAACTTTTGTAAAAAAAATGAAAAGTGGGGCGTGCAATATTATTCGACCCCCTTAAGTTAATACTTTGTAGCGCCACCTTTTGCTGCGATTACAGCTGCAAGTCGCTTGGGGTATCAGTTTTGCACATCGAGAGACTGAAATTCTTGCCCATTCTTCCTTGGCGCACAGCTAGAGCTCAGTGAGGTTGGATGGAGAGCGTTTGTGAGCAGCAGTCTTCAGCTCTTTCCACAGATTTTCAATTGGATTCAGGTCTGGACTGTGACTTGGCCATTCTAACACCTGGATACGTTTATTTGTGAACCTTCCATTGTAGATTTCGCTTTATGTTTGGGATCATTGTCTTGTTGGAAGATAAATCTCCATACCAGTCTCAGGTCTTTTGCAGACTCCAACAGGTTTTCTTCCAGAATAGTCCTGTATTTGGCTCCATCCATCTTCCCATCAATTTTAACCATCTTCCCTGTCCCTGCTGAAGAAGAGCCCAAACCATGATGCTGCCCCCACCATGTGTGACAGTGGGGATGGTGTGCTCAGGGTGATGAGCTGTGTTGCTTTTACACCAAACATATTGTTTTGCATTGTGGCCAATAAGTTGGATTTTGGTTTCATCTGACCAGAGCACCTTCTTCCACATGTTTGGTGTCTCCCAGGCGGCTTGTGGCAAACTTTAAACAAGACTTTTTATGGATATCTTTGAGAAATGGCTTTCTTCTTGCCACTCTTCCATAAAGACCAGATTTGTGCAGTGTACGACTGATTGTTGTCCTATGGACAGACTCTCCCACCTCAGCTGTAGATCGCGGCAGTTCCTCCAGAGTGATCACAGGCCTCTTGGCTGCATCTCTGATCAGTCTTCTCCTTGTTTGAGATGAAAGTTTATAGGGACGGCGGGGTCTTGGTAGATTTGCAGTGACCCGATACTCCTTCCATTTCAATATGATCGCTTGCACAGTGCTTCTTGGGATGTTTAAAGTTTGGGAAATCTTTTTGTAAAAAAACACACAAAAAAAAAGGACATTACTTACTAAAAAAAATTGGTGGTGTTTTTTTAAGTAAGTAATGTCCTTTTTTTGTGCTTGTTTTTTTGTAAATTGTCAGTGTAGGGACTCGCAAGACATGAGGACTGTTGCCGTCGGTTGCGAGCGTGCGTATTTGGGGCCCCGGTACGAACTAATACCTCATATTTAACATTTTTCCAGTATGATATTTTTTATCTGCCCAATAGTACTGGGGAGTTAAGGGTGACTACTATTTACATTTTTTTTTGTTGTGGCATATTCAGAGGTGCTGGTCAGCCCACCTAATCTGTTAGTATGGGCGTCACTAAGAGGCTGTAAGCCAGCATGGTGCACCACACGTTTGCACCCTTATGTATTGCTTTATCTATATGCAATTGTAATACCGGCAACCACCCCCCTCATGCCCTGAGGATGTCTGAGAGGTTGTTTAATGGGTATTATTGCATTTCTGCAGTCTCTCCATGCATTATACTGTGGGTTTTTTTTTTTTGCATACTGGTGTGAACAGGTACCAAGCTAATGTGCAGTCTGTATCATTTAATTGTTCCCTTAGCAATGGGATCTTTGAGTTGTCATTGAGCAATCAGCTGCACCTGTCAAGTTTTCCCAGGAGCATATAAGGCTAGAGATGCCTGCTTCTGGGCCCAGTTTAGTCCAGCTATTGAGCTGTGAACAAGGTCCACAATGGTGGTGATTTTTCTTTTTTAAATTTTTTTGGATCCAAATCCGTCATTAAATTTCTCCACAACTGCTTGGTGTGTTCTTTGGTCTTCATGATGCTCTCTGCGCTTTAAACAGAACCCTGAGACAATCACAGAGCAGGTGAATTTATATAGAGACTTGATTACAGGTGGATTATATTTATCATCATCAGTCATGTAGGACAACATTGGACCATTCAGAGATCCTCACTGAACTTCTGGAGTGAGTTTGCTGCACTGAAAGTAAAGGGCCGAATAATATTGCACTCCCCATTTTTCAGCCTTCTATTTTTTACAAAAGTTTAAAATATCCAATAAATTTCGTTCCACTTCACAATTGTGTCCCACTTGTTGTTGATTCTTCACAAAAAAATTAAAATTTTATATCTTTATGTTTGAAACCTGAAATGTGGCAAAAGGTTGAAAAGTTCAAGAGAGCAGAATACTTTCGCAAGGCACTGTATGTGTGACAACTAACTTAAAGAGAACCTGTCACATGGATTATGCCCCCTTGCTGAGGACAGCACAAGCTAGTGTCAGACCTGCTGTTTCCAGCGCTGTGTCCCTTATTCTATAAGATGTTGTAGTTTCAGAGTATTTACTGCTCAAATCTGCAGTTTTCAGCCAGAAAAGAGTCATGAAAAGAGTCAGTTTTTAATGCTCTACCCACCTGCTGATAGCCCCGCCCACATCAACTGATAAACCTATTGCTTTGAATAAGTAGAACGATAGGCATAACTTCCTGGTGGGCGGGGCTAACACCTGCTTATTGGCACGATAAGTGCCTCAGTACTGCGCCAAAGACACTTTTTATCGCCAAAGTTTTGAGGCGTTCTGGGGTCATCGCACCATATTAGTTGAAGTAGACACATTTATGATTCTTTGATGCCAAAACTTTGGCGCAGAACAGTTAGAACAGCCAGACCAGGTGTGTACACAGACCTAACTGTCAATCACTCTATGTGGGTGGGGTCAGTAGTACTTTCAGTTTCACTTTCACAGTTTTTTTTTGCTTTAAATCATATGAATCTATAAATTACGGTGCTCAGCTCCTCTCCTCTATCATATAATCCTATATATCACAGAGCTCAGCTTCTCTCCTCTATCATATAAACCTATATATCCCAGAGCTCAGCTTCTCTCCTCTATCATATAACCCTATATATCACAGAGCTCAGCTTCTCTCCCTCTATCATATAACCCTATATATCACAGAGCTCAGCTTCTCTCCTCTATCATATAACCCTACATATCACAGAGATCAGCTTCTCTATCATATAACCCTATATATACTTGAACTTGTGCTAGAAGACAAGATGAGGAGCAGGGGGAGGACAAAAAGTACAGTTCCTAGTGTAGTATTTACACAACCATGGAACAGATGAATATAATCAGTTGTAGTTACCTGAGCACATTGTATAATGCATGGTACAACACATATAACCGCATATATGAATATATATTTTGCTATCTGGCAGCTGCACTCCAAAGAATTTCACTAGGATCCCAGCACAAATAGGGTATTAATTGCAAAGCAAGTAATAAATCCACAGTTGTAGGAGACTCTAGACGCTGAGATGTCCACTGTAAATGCCGATATTACTAGTAATTGAACACTTATACAGCATGCATTTTGTGTCAGATTTATTGGCACTGGTATATCAATTAATTGCTCAACGCGTTTCTCACACTGCACATGGCATGCTTTATCAAGAGTAGTAACAACAAAGAAACTGGTCAGTTTAAATAGCCAGCAGTTAAGCAAAATTTTAATATAACATCTGGTTTAAAAGGGTATAAAAGGGTTTAAAAGTCCTGGAACTACAATCGAAAAAAGCTAAAGTTAATTAAACATAAATCAATTAAATCAATCATAAATCAATTAAACATATGCAAAAAATGTAAATCAAAATCTTCAACACATAATTGAATTTAAACATTATACAGCTGAAATACATATAGTATAAACCAAAAATTGTTTAGGGTATACATAAATGTCAGGACTGCCCTACTGGCCCTTTAAGGATTTTGTTGCAGCCTCAGCCAGGGTGCGGCTTGGTGCTTGAGGGGTTAAGCACTTGAGCCAATCTCTGGCTGGGGCAGGGTATTTAAACCTCTTCCTGTGGGCCTGGCTCTGCGGGTGATTACTTCTTGTGTTATAGCTGTTTGGTTTTGCTCTGCTGTTTTGTTTCACTGGGTCACTGGATTTTGGCCTGTCATCCTGGTTACTCTCTTGTCACGTCCTTCGGTACTGCGCATGCTCATAGTTTGACCACGGCCTGTCTGACAATTCTCTACTTGTTGTCTGTTTCCTGTTTGTCTTCCGTTTATCTTCTGTTTGTTTGTCACCTGTTTACTAGGGTATATTTTAGGAAGAGGTTTGAGTGTGGGGGTCGCCCTTTTCGGGGCAGGTGCTCTGCCTATGCAGGGCAAGTCAGGGCGAGAGTAGGGCATCCTTTACAGAATTACCAACCACAATTTTTCCCCTTCTGACTATGGAGCCCATGAAGGCGTAAGCGGACTAGATGCATGGCTTGACGCAGCCAGTTCAAGATCTCACTCAAAAGCTATGTTCACACGGCTTATTGTCGGCGTAATTGCTGGGATGGATTTCGCACGCAATTACGCCATGTGCCTTGGTGCGGGGCAGTGTGGGGCGGCGAGCTGGGGAGGGGTTAAGCACTTGAGGTTAAGCACTTGGGCCAATCTCTCCTAGTGGGAAGTTGTTTGTACCTGTACAATTTAGATTTCGTTTGTGCGATGAGCTGCTCTTCTTGGTTCCTTTCGGGCACCCAGTGTTTGCAGGTACTAATGGTCTAGTTGTCTATTCTTACTGTTGGCCGTCCATGCTACATTATATCTCCTCCTACTTGTCCAGCTGTGAGACGTGTGCTCGAACTAAGGTCCCTCGTGTTCATCCTATGGAGGAACTTCTTCCTTTACCCATTCCTCAAAGACCCTGGTCACATTTGTCCATGGACTTTATCACGGATTTACCCCTCGCTGAGGGAAAGACTGTAATTTTGGTAATCGTTGACCATTTCAGTATGATGTATCATTTTGTGCCCCTATCTTAGCTTCCAAGCTCTAAAATTTTGTCACAACTCTTTATTCACATTCAAAAACATAGTTTTATTAAAGATGAAATATGACAAATAATGACATGAAGTAAAATAACATATGTGCGAATTCCGCACCAGTAATACAATTACCATAAATGCATATAACAAAACCAGGACACATAAACCAGTCAGGATAATGAACTAAACAAGCAATATTAACTTCTCATTATGGTCCAGTATATTGCGCAATAGTGTATTAACACCAAATCTCATAACTGGAGTACAATGAATGACTGTTATCACATAGACAAATAATAGAATCACACGACACGAAGACCATACAGACAATAAAAGGGAAGGGAGTAAGGGAAGAAAGGAGGGAGTGCAAGAACAGTCCCACATCCAGGACCAGGTACAAAACGGCACTGCCACACCTCACGTGGTTCCCCCCCCCCAAAAAAGGCCCTCTAGATCAGGGAACGAACCCCAGTCAAAACCCATCCAAGCAGGTCACAGAAAATGCGGCCTCAACAAGAGATGGAAAAGTATAACTGAGTGGTCTTGAAAGTGGTCCAGTAAAACCAGGTGCACTGACACATGAGCAATTGGTCATCACTATGAGAAACCAGCTCCTCCATTCTTTGTATAGAATCAATCTCCGCATACCATTCCTCTATCGAGGGAGGCGTGGGCGATTTCCACTTTCGCGGGATGATAGACTTGGCCGCCTGTAACAAGTAACAGAGGAGGGATTTCTTGAACCTATTTATAGGTATGTCAAACTTGTAAAGCAGCAGGGCCTCTGGGGTATCGGGGAGTGATATTCCTGTTATTTCTTTGATCCCTGTTATGACCGCAGACCAGAATCCTCTAAGCCGGGAACAGCCCCACCAAATATGTGTCATGGTACCCACTCCACTCCCACATCTCCAACACCGATCCGACACCAACGGGTACTATTTGTGCAAAACAGCAGGCACCCTGTACCACCTGGAGAGAACTTTGTAACACGTTTCTGGATACTTAGAAGCTATCATAGCCTTGTGGGTCAATTGAAAGCATCAATGCCATTGGAGATCAGAAAAGAAAAGTCCCAACTCACTCTCCCATTTACGACAGTAGGATGGACGCTGGGATGAAGGAGCGGAGAGTAGTAGCTTATATACAACAGAGAGAGCATGGCATGGGCTAGAAGATGCTAAAATAAGCCTCTCGAAGTCTGTCAGCGGTCTGCTCAGGTCCAATTTGGATTTCATTTTGTCAAAAAAATGAGACAACTGGATGTATTGATAAAAAGCCCCTGCAGGGATATCACCCCCACCGAGGATGTCAGGGCAAGATTTCAATCTTCCTGCCGCCGTGACATGCGAGTGGCGCAAAGGAGTGACCTGCCTGCTCCCGAGAAAAGTGGCCGAAGACGCACCAGGGGGAAATTCTGGATGATCAGTGACCGGAACACATGGACCCTCACGGTCAATTAAATTAAAGGAGTGCCTATGAGCATAAAGGGTAGCCAAGGTGTGCCTTGTACTAAAGGAGGACGAAAGCTGGTGATTGAGCAAGGGAGTCCAGATCCAGGGGAGCACTGCCACCGACCGAGAACATAGGTCCGCCGCCAACCGCACCCACATCCTCTTATTCCGATCCAGGGCCAAGGCCAAAAAGCGCGCATAAGCTGCGGCCAAGTGGTAAAGCCTACAGTCCGGAAGACCAACCCCACCCGCATCCTTAGGCCTAGTCAGCACGTCATATGCAATTCTGGGCTTACGAGTTGACCAGGCAAACATAGAGAAGCACCTTTGGAGACTCTTCCAAAACGAGGCCGGAATGGTGATCGGAATTGTTTGAAATAAATATAAAAATTTCGGAAGAACCGACATTTTAAGTGCATTTATTCTACCAAGCCATGAAAGATCTTTTTTGGACCAAGTGTCCAAATCTCTAATTTTCTGACTAAGGAGGTGCATGAAGTTGTCCGCATATAATTTAGAGAGGTCAGTGGAGATACGTACACCAAGGTAAGATAAACCCTCTCTGAGCCAAGCAAATGGAAAGTTCGACTGGAGAAGAGCATGATCCGCAGACGAGAGACCAACATTGAGCGCCTCCGATTTGGAGGATTGGTCTTGAAGTTAGACCAACTTCCAAATTGCGATATGACCGCCATCAAAGCTGGGAGCGAAATATGCGGATTTTAAATATATACCAGTAGGTCGTCCGCGAAAGCGGAGCATTTGTATTCATGCGCTCCAATGCTGATCCCCCCAATGTCGGGGTTAGCTCTAATGAAGGCCAATAGGTTCTCCATAATCAATACATATAGAAGTGGGGATAGGGGACAACCCTGCCGCGTTCCGTTGAAAATAGAGAATGGCTCAGAGAGGGATCCGTTGACCTTGACACGTGCCGACAGGGACAAATAAAGGGCAGCAATTTTGGAGAGAAGAACAGGACCCAGGCCAATATGGGCCAGTGCTTGATGAAGAGAAGGCCACGATATCCTGTCGAAGGCCTTCTCCGCATCAAGCGACAAGATCATCAAAGGAAGCTTGTGAGACTGAGCATGGTGAATGATGTCCACAGTTTTGATTGTGTTGTCTCGTGCCTCCCTCCCAGGAACAAAGCCAACCTGGTCAGGATGCACGAGAGCACCGAGCAGGGGATTAAGCCGATTCGCAATTAATTTAGCATTTTAATATTGACATTTAAAAGCGATATGGGGCGATAAATGCCACACGCCTGCGGATCCTTCCCTGGTTTAGGAATGACTGTGACGTGCGCCATGGTCGCTTGAGACGGAAAAGGAGTCTCAGGCGACATGGCATTGAACGTCCATAGCAACAAAGGGCCCAATTGGTCAGAGAAAACCTTAAAAAATTTGATAAAGATAATAAACAAGAAAGCCCACAAACTAGAAGACAAGCAGACTAAGGACATGGATTACTGGAACCATGTCCTGTGGCCTGATGAGACCAAGATAAACTTATACAGCTCAGAAGGTGTCAAGCATGTGTGGTGGCAGGAGTACAAAGACAAGTGTGTCTTGCCTACAGTCAAGGATGGTGGTGGCAGTGTCATGGTTTGGGGCTGAATGAGTGCTGCTGCTGTGGGGAACTACAGTTCATTCAGGGAACCATGAATGCCAACATGTACTGTGACATACTGAAGCAGAGCATGATGACCTCCCTCTGGAAACTGGATTGCAGTGCAGTATTCCAACATGATAATGACCCCAAACACCTTTCCAAGACGACCACTGCCTTGCTAAAGAAAATGAGGGTAAAGGTACTGGACTGGCCAAGTATGTCTCCAGACCTAACCCCTATTGAGCATCTGTGGGGCATCTTCAAATGGAAGGTGGAGGAGCACAAGGTCTCTAACATCCACCAGCTCCATGATGTTGTCATGAAGGAGTGGAAGAGAATTCCAGTGGCTGCAACCTGTGAAGCTCTAATGACCTCTATGCCCCAGAGAGTTAAGACAGTGCTGGAAAATAATGGTTGCCACACAAAATATTGACAATTTGGGAACAATTTGTCCATTTTCACTTGGGGTGTACCGACTTTTGTTGCCAGTGGTTTAGACATTGATGGCTATGTGTTAAGTTATTTTGAGGGCACACCAAATTTACACTGTTATACAAGCTGTACACTGACTATTTTACATTGTATCAAAGTGTTATTTCTTTAGTGTTGTCCCATGGAAAGATATAATGCAATATTTACAAAAATGTGAGATATGTACTCACTTTTGTGAGATGCTGTATACTACTTAACAGGTTCCCTTTCAAGGGGTTGTCTAATCATGCTTCTATACAGAGCCATAGTCAGCATCATGCTTGCACAAGGCTACAGAGCTCTAAAGGGATAAAGCTTGTTAGTAGGTAATGCAAACAAGCACTCATCTTCAATATAAGGAAAAGTGACGTCACTATCACAGCCGCTGCTTAAACCTGTAAGAGCAAAGAGAGGTCGCCGGTAATTAGGGAAGCTTGTGTTCAAAGCAGGAGATAAAATCTTCTAACGCTTAAGCAAATCAAAAGGACAACAGCAATGTATTTGGTTATAGTCTTTAGTTATCCTCTTCCAACATATTTAAAGTTAATCACTGAAATGAGAATACTTCTTTATGATCATGTTCTCAAGAGGCATACATCTTGTTAATATTTCCCAATGAATAAACGTAAAAAATCCACATCATGTCTCAGTAAGGGCAAAAATGCACGAGATTTTAAGCAATCTGATCCACACACTGCAAAAAAGACATGCCCGTACACTTCTTGCAGTACAGATTTACAGGTTTTAAATCTATAGCAGGTGTAATGACCTCAGGCAGTGGATCCACTGGGCTACTGCAGGCAATGGTATAAGCCGCACCAGGGAGCAGAGTCTAAGGGACCACTGGTTTTCACCACAGTCCGCAGGAAGGCCGGGATGGCAGGCGAACCCCAGCTACCCCTGGTGCGACTTGTCTGCGGTGGCAGCCGAAGTGTACTCGGTACAAAAAAAACGCTAGGCAGGCTTGTAGTCGGGTACAGGTAGGAAGGTCAGGGCAGGGTTCATGGTCAAGGGATGGAGGCTATTGGAACTGTTACACAGAATAGACAGGAACAACTCAGGACGGAGGAACAGCTTTCTCTATAGGCACTATCACTATGGATCCGGCGGGGAGGACAGGGGAAGGCGGGTTAATGTAGGACCAGTGCCCGGCAATTACCCCATTACTGACAGGCTGGCCCTTGCGGACACATTCACATCCTAGTGAGAGAGAACACGCGCACCGACCAGCAGAGACAGCGCAGGGAGCGAGGAGAGGTGAGTAACTGCAGCCAGGACTGGCTGCGAGTGCAACTGTGACCTGACATGCGGGTCGTGGCACCACTCGAAGTCTTAGCAGCAGGGGTGACAGAGGCATGGGTGTGCCCGTAACAGCAGGTCAATTTATGCAGCAGATTTTATTGCGGAATTTTCCATTGACTTTATTGGGGAACTAAAAGCCCACAATAAATTAACTATATTGGGTTTTTTTAGAAATTTTTATTCGCATATTCTGCTGTAAAATCCACAGCAGCAAATCTGCTCAAAAACGCACGTGCTTTTCTTTACAGTTCGTTTGGTTTGTGGTTCTGTATTGTATCTGTTTTGTAATTTGCGACATTATTTTCCATTTTTCATCTTTATTTGTTCCGTATTTTTGTTACAGGCAGATTCTCCGGTGCAGGTACTACTACTGAACTATGAATGTGCACAAATGTGAACTGTAGAAAATAAAAAGTGTTTTAAACTCAAGCCACTGACTTTTTTAGGATAGAAACTGTTTCAGAATGGACCTATTGGATCATTAGGTATTGACAAAAACACATACAAAAATGTGAATAAAATGAATTAAATGTAGATGTAAAACAGAATGGAATTACTACGCATCTGAATTACAGAAGTGAATGAGCCCTAAAATCCATATGTACTGATTAACAAGTATGCTTGTCTCTTGGTGTCTTCTTTAAAATCCCACAGCCTTAGACATATTGGCCATACTGAGGTCACACACAGTTAGGCTCGTAATCTGTGTGGTTACATGACTGATAGACGGGACACAAGTACAGATAAAAAGTCATCTGAAGGGGACACACTAGAGGACTGTGATATTATTTTAAAGGGGTGTTCCAGGATATAACAATGCTTGTTGGTCCGTTGGGGCATAAGTAAAAATAGAAGATAAAACTCATACTTACCTCCCGGATGGTCTCCTTCAGTCGGCTGTCGGTGCATTCATCCCGGAAGTAGCCAGTGAATGTGCACCCATTCACAGGCCACAACGTCACTTGCAGATGACCTCTGTGGCCTGTAATTGGCTGCAGCTGTCACGTGAATGAAGACCCTTCACAGCTAAAGCGTAGATCACCGAGACTGAACGGGAGTGTCCAAGAGGTATGAGTTTTCCAATTCAAACTAGGAGGTATGAGTTTTATATTCTATTTTTACTCATGCCCCGATGGACCAACGAGCATTGTTAGATCCCTGAACACCCCTTTAACCTCTTCCCACTGCATCTTTTTTTGTATCGTTCGTTTTTTTCCCAGAGCCATAACTTTTTTTATGTTTTCATCTACATAGGAATATAAGGGTTTTTATTTTGCAGGACAAGATGTCATTTCTAATGGTGTCCTTCACTGTAACATAGAATATACTGGGAAATGACTAAAAAAAATTCTAAGTGGGGCAAAATGTGAAAAAAACTTACCTGCGCCATGTTTGAAGTGGTTTTGCATTTATGGTGTTCAATTTCAGTAGAAATGTGTTCTCTATATTCTACAGGTCGATACAAATCCGGTAATATGTTTTGGTACCGTAAAAAAATCCAAACATTTTCTATTTTCTAAATTTTCGCTGCAGCGCCATTTTCTGCAACCAATAATTATTTTGTGCTTCTACTTATAGACTTGAGTAAGGGTACATTTTTGCAGCCGTGTACTTTTTATTGGCACCAATTTGGAATGCATGACACCCAAAAAAATGGAATTTTTTTTCTTCTATGGTATTCGGCAAATATGATGTTATATTTTATTAAATCTAAATTTTACGGAAGTAGCGATATCAATTATGTGTAACCTTTTTATTATTTTATTTTTTTATTTGTAAAAGAGGGAGGATTTGAACTTTTAATAATTTTTATTTTTTACAGTAATTTAAAACATTCTTTTTATTTTTTATTTTTACTTTAACATTGAGTCCCCCTAAAGTACTTGAACACTAATACAGCCTATTACATTGTATAAATAATGGAATAGGGTGTACAAAGATGGTGGTTTTACTACTTTCAGCCACCATGTAAATCAATTAGGATCCCATGATCTCACCACGGAGGGCCCGCTCAGAGTGAGAAACGGTGCGCGACACTGTTTCTATTCATTTAGATACGCCGGCCACTCCATTCCATTCTGTTACCGGCAGGTGTCAGCTGCAATTATCTTGTAGCAGGATTGGTCAATGATCCCGCTAAAAAGCCCTTTACTTACACTAGGACTATGAACCTATATGTCCAATGTTGGTAAGAGGTTTTAAAGGGGATCTGTGACATCTGTTTTTAGTACTAATAAATGTTTTTCCTGTGAAATAACATTTCTGGAGCATCTTCTCTTATAACTCTCTGTCGTGTTGTTCTTCTGTTATTCTTTCAAGAGATTTATTACTGAACCTGTCAGATGGGTGTTTTCAAATAGGTGTTTATTTGCACACACTGACTTTCAGTTCTAACTGGACAATGCAAACAACACAATATCAGCAACGCTCTAACAGCACTAAAAACAGTTAAAGGGAATATAGGAATTCTTCCAAAAAGCATTTATGCGACTTTAGAAAACATGAAAATTTGAGGTACTTTGTGTACATTTTTGATCAAATTGCTTTTTGTTGCCATGCCAGCGTGCACCTATGCTCATTTTAAAAAAAAATTGTCTTGGATGTGTTGACCAATTGGTAACACCAACTTTTGAAAGTGGCCATCAGAGAGACTTGGCTGCGGTCCGCAAAAGCCTATTTATATAAAGCCACACCCCCTTCACAAAAGGTCATGCCCACTACACCCAAATATGTAAGGGCTTTGGAAGAATGCTAATTGAGGGGTTTGGCATCACCCAGCTTTCCTAAACATTGGATAGCCTATTTAGTATCCAGGATAGTTAAGAGATGCTTCTAAACTGTTCCTGTACCCAAACCAGTACACTTCTTCCAATATTTCCACCAAACAGTCACCATATAGTGTTAGATACCAGTGTACACAGACTCTGCAGACATTTAAGTGCAGTTGCATCTAGGGACTCACCGGAGACATCTTCTATGACTGGAGTTCTTTTTCCCTGTATTCCGTGTAAACCGGCATAATTTAGCTTAAAGGGCCAGCGCGCGACTTCCTAAAGTTTCCTTCGCCACTCATTAGGAAGCTTGGGCTTTTTAAGGTCACTTCCTCCAGTTACCTGTGCTCAGCTATTTATGTCCGATCCGAATGAGTCTGCTATTTCTGCACGTCTCTTCTGTTTGATCTCCCTGGCTCCAACCTTCTGCCACGTTCCTGACCTCGCTATTATGCTGCCTGCCCTGACCTTATTGCTTGAGCCTGGACCACGCTCTTGCCTCATCCTCCTGTAGTACGCTTCGTTTCATTGGTGGTCACTGCTAGGACCTACTTTGTGGGTAGCGACCTGGGGGTTCCTTGCAGCGAAGTCCAGTGAAGACCAGTGGGTCCGTTACGCCAACCCTACATGCAGATGCACCACCTATCACCAGTGCCCTTGTGACACTGCAAAATTTACCATGCAAACATCTTACAATTCAAATTTTTTCTATAGCACTTCCCTAACTGTGCTCCCCCCTCTGTACAAACTTTGGTGATAGTTGGGGAGGTTAGAAGTTGTATTTTGTGTTGGCATTACAATGCATAACACAGCTGAGTACAGAGCACAGCTTACGGTCTCCTGGATTGTGCTACGGCGGTGGTCTGTACCCCCTAAAATAATATTGTGCCTTTTGAATGCCATACGCTGCAGCCCTAGATGATCAGCTACAGGCATGATATTCAGGGGGTGCAGGAGATGGAGTTTAGTCATGGTTTATGTAGTGATATATATATATATATATTATATATTATATATATAATATATATATATATATATATATCATATATATATATACAGGTTTCCCTTTTGGAACATGTCAGACCAGCATTGGATTGATTTCTCTAACAGAATGGTGAAATAGGAATCTTGTTGGGAAGTGTTTATCTAAATAAAGGTTTTTTGTGCATTTTGTGTCTGTTTTTTTTCTCAAATTCCAGTGTTAGTAAGGGAGCGTCTGATAGATGCCTCTCAATTACTATTGCACAGGCTTGATGTCAGCGATCTGTGGTTTTTGTGACCACAAGGCTGACAATAACCCTGTGTCACTTATACTCCGTTACCAAATGAACCAGGGGTACTGGGAAGAGCCAGTTTAACATCATAAGCGGACCGACTAATGTGATGATCCACTTCTGGGGCAGCTGCGGGCTGGTATTTTTAGGGTGGGAAAGGACCAGTATCCATGGGCCTTCCCGTTCTGATAGTATCAGGCTTCAGCTGTCTGTTTTATCTTGGATGGTTATGGAAAACGGCTTTTATTGAGAATCCAATAATGTTAGTATCGGCCTTGGGGTGACAAAAATCACCACTGGCTGACACCAAGCCCGAGCAAAAGTAATGGAGGTGTCTGACAGACACCTCTCCATTACTAACACTGGAATTAAATGAAAAAAAAAACACAAATTGCACAAAAAACATTTAATCAAGTAAACACTCCCCGACAACAGTCCTCTTTAAATATTTTATTTTTGAAAAAATTTCAGACGCAGTCCACCGGATCCAAAGTAATCCAAATGGGAAATTCAGTGGTGTGAAAAAGTATTTGCTCCCATCCTGATTTTTTAATCTTTTTTGACGTTTGTCACACTTAAATGTTTCCGATCACCAAACAAATTTAAATATTAGATACAAGTAAACACAAAATGCGTTTTTTAATTAAGGTCTTTTTGGGAAAAAGTAATTCCTCTTCCCCCACCATAACACATAAATTAAATGTGTTTTTCCCCAACTTTTGGAAACTGGTTTTTAAATTTCCGGAGCCTAAGGGGGGTTTTCACCTTTTTTAGTTTTGGTGCAGTTTTAAACTGCGCTCCCAAATTTAAAAAGGGCTTTTAATTACCCGGGAAGTTTCTATTCAGTTTCTTTAAAATTTTTGAAAGGGTTTTTTGAAGAAAAAATTAATTGCTGTTTTATAGTTTGTGGATTAAAAAAACACATAATTGAAATTTCTCACTTCCAAACCCTTTAGACAAGGGGAAAGAAACTTGCTATTAAAAAAGGCATTTTAATTGGAGCGTTAATTAAAAATGCATCCCAAAATGGCTGTGGGGAAAACAGCCTTAACCCCGGGCCCGATTACTGGGGCCCCACCTTTTTCTCAAAGGGCAAAGGAAGCACTTAAGAGGGGGCTGCCTGCAAAAAGGGGAAAAAAAACCAAAAGAACCCTCAGAAGTAACATCATGGGGAAAAAAATTTTCCCAATTAGGAACAAAAAAGGAAAAAACAAAAAAATAATTGGAGATTTTCAGTCTGGAAAAAGGTTTTTTTTAAAGCCATTTTTTAAAGCTTTTGGGCTCAAGAGAACCAAAGGGAGATCCTTACCCCCAAAGGAAAAAAAACATGGAAATGTGGGGGAATCTTCCCAGATGGCCGCCCTCCCAAAATTACCCAAAGGGGGGCGCATTCAAGAGGGTCACAAAAAAAAGCCCCAAAACATCCAAAAGAAAAATGTAAAGGCCCCACTTACTTTTTGATTTAAAGGGCCCGTGTTCATGACTCCCCTATAAGGGAAAAAGACTTTTGAAAAAAAGCCTGCATATGGTTTCCCAAGACAAAAGAGATCATAAAGGTTTGTCTTAGTTTTGCCAGAAAACATCATGATGATCCCCAAGATTTTGTGGACTGACAGGACAAAAGTTGAATTTTTTGGAAGGTGTAAGTCCCATTACATCTGGCGTAGAAGCAACACAGCATTTCAGAAAAGGAACATCATACCAACAGTAAAACATGGTGGTGGTGGTGTGATGGTCGGGGGCTGTTTTGCTGTGATAAATGTAACCATGAATTCTGCTGTCTACCAACAAATCCTGAAGGAGAGTGTCAGGCCATTTGTTCATGATCTCAAGCTGAAGCGCACTTGGGTTATGCAGCAAGACAATGATCCAAAACACACCAGCAAGTCCACCTCTGAATGGCTTAAGAAAAACAAAATGTAGACTTTGCAGTGGCCTACTCAAAGTCCATGACTTATTGCAGTTATCGCAAACACTTAATTATAGTTGTTGCTGCTAAGGGTGACCCAATGAATTATTAGTTTGAGGGGACAATTACTTTATCACACAGGGCCCTGTAGGTTTGATTACTTTTTCTCTTAATAATAAAGACCTTCATTTAAAAACTGCATTTTGTGTTTACTTGTGTTATGTTTGTCTAATATTTCAATGTACTTGATAATCTGAAACATTTAAGTGTGACAAACATCCAAAAGATTAAAAAAATTTTTTCATGGGGGAAAAAATCTTTCCACATCACTGTAAAAAAACATTACACAAATACAAATGCTAGCGGAAGCCTTTTTCCGATGGGAAACTGGGTTACCCCCTTCGCCCACAGATAACACTGAGCTTTCCATGATAGGAAAATTGGGTGATACCTTGGGGCAGACCTGGGCATTCTACATCCCGTGGCGTACATTGCCCAGGTCTGCTTTAGACCTAACAAGTCTGCTTAATACTAATAGCAGCACTGAAGGCCCGCCGTGGCCAGGAAGCATTGAGAGGCCGCAGCGGGCCTTCCTTCAGTGCTATTATTAATATGCCCGGTATTAGAATTGGGCAGTGGCACGATGAAATAGGCTGTGAGGCCGCGGAGCTGCCAATGGAGCGTCACGGCGCTGGTGACATGATGACATCACGCCGCCAGTGTCGGGCAGAAGAGGAAGACGCTCAGCCAGGAAGGAGGAAAGGTAAGTATGTGTTATTTTTAATGGCGGTTACCTGCCTGAGGGGACCTATATCTATAGACCTGCCTACTAAGGGGGCATATATCTATATACCTGCCTGCCTGAGGGGAGCTATATATACCTACCTTTCTGAGGGAACGTATCTATATACCTACCTTACTGAGGGGAGCTATATACCTGCCTGACTGAGGGGACCTACCTATGTACCTGCCTGCCTGAGGGGAGCTGTATATACCTGCCTTACTGAGGGGAGCTATATACTGTATACCTGCCTTACTGAGGACACAGAGTAAGTTTCCACAAAAATAAACCCCAAAATCAAATTTTTCCCTGTTCACCCTGTTTTTTTTATGTTGTTTTTTTTAATTAGTCCGGCCCTCTAAAACCATCCCAATTTCTCATGTGGCCCCATGGGCAAATCAATTGCCCACCTACGATTCCCTGTCCTTAGGAATGCGAGTGTTTACCCGCGTGCGTTTCCTGCCCTCTGTTTCAGCCCCCCAGTTGAAGCCGAGAGACATGCTGTTAGAGGGTCAGGAGACAGGTAAGCAAGGTGAGCAGTGGAGGACAAAGTGGTGCAATTCCTGCGCCCTGCAGCCTGTCTGTTGCCCGCTGCAGCAGGAAGGAGAAAAAATCCTCCCCCGCGCAGCGAGGAGAGAACACCCTTTCAATTGATTCCCCTGCCTTTTTCACTTCTCTTCCTGTGGTCAGAGACATGCTGCAGGAGCTGTCCCCTGCAACATGTCTTCTGCCACAGAAGGAAGAAAAGAAGCAGGAGCCTGAAGATGCTGGGAGCCGGACAGGAGCAGGTAAGTATACTATTTACCAGGGTTACCAGTATACTACTTACTCAACCTTACAGACTACAATACCTTGCACTGGGGTATGAGACTGTCATTAAAAGTATTATAAGGGTTTTCTCACTACAATGATTAGCTTTTAACATGTAGGGAAAAAGTAATTAAGACGACGTCAACAAAAACAAACGCATTTTCAGAATATAAGACACACTTTTTTCCCCAAAATAGGGGGTGGGGGGAATAGGGGTGTGACTTATAGTCTGAATGCACTATGTCAGGAGAAGAGGCCGGCAGGAGAGCCTGAACAGAACGATAGTCCTAGTGGGAAGCTGTCAGTGGTTAAGGGGTTAAGTGGCCAATATAGTGCCGTGCAGCAGTGGCCGGCGGCTGATCAGTACAGCTGGTCGGTTAACACTAGACGCTTCGGCAATTTTGCGGCCTGACGTACAGTCTAGAGCTTGAATGAGCCGTAACTTGTGCGCTGTCGAGAACCCCCCTGCAACATAAATTTGTATGGTGCGTGCACTGATCCGATAACCCGCACGCAAACGTATTGTGCAGAAGGGGTATTGAGGTTGCCATATGTGCATCTGGGAACTCATGCAGGCTTCCGTAGTTGCCATGTATGTACACCTACTACCGTACTGCTGTATATAAGACAAAGGATTGTGCCCTCTAGTGGTAAAGTACCTTAGGAGGACTACAAGTATTAAGTAACAAAAATATATTAACAGGGGATTGTGCCCATGAAATAAAAATAATTGACGTGGGAAGCTTAAAATGAATAAACAAACATTTCCACCATTTACTATATTATAAAATTCTATTCATGCACATACGACTGCGTTTTATTTTTTTAAGCTTGCTCCTTTAGTGATTTCCATTTGTTTACCAGCTTTCAGTCTCCAGGGGATAACGTCCAGGGCTGAGATCCTCCTCACTCCTGGTCGCACATGGTCAGATACATCGCGACCCTCTCTCAAGCAACTAGCAACTGAGTGAGGTTCAAACCCCAGTGCTGGTCATTCTGTCCTGTCCTCTGTGCTCCTATAAGTAATTTACTCCAAATACCAGTGCAAATAAAGTTAAAAAAAGAAACCTCAATGAGGTAAATGTGCCATTCGATAAAGAGAAAAAAAATCCACAGGGTTTGGCTCCTGCAGAAGGGATTTTGCAACCTAGGACCCTGTACTGTGAAGCAAAAATCATTACCTCTCAGAGCTACCCACAATGCTTATAACACTAAAACAAGAAACCCTATATTCCTTTCCTTGAACTACAGAGAGTTAGGCCACATGGTGATGTCATCATGTCAATGATATGCCAATACAAACAAATCACTACACCGCTCCCCTTCTGAGGCACGACAGAGCTGAAGAGGCTGGATCAGGAGGTATAAATGAGATCGTAGCGCAGAACCCTCTTTAAGGCGACATGTTTTCAATGTTTGGCATTTAGTACAGGCCAGTAAATAAATATGCTTTCAGGTAGACGTAGTGAATGTGCAGAATGTATGAATCCTGTTCTTACCGTCTTAGCAAGGTCAAACATAAGATTGGTAACTAGTAAATGTCCAATATCGAACAAGTCTACTGGCTCCAGCGCAACTCCTTTAACCCCTGGTCTTCTGTTCTAGAAAAACAGGTTTCTGTGCCTAGATTTGCCGCCCAAGAATCATAAGCATGGATGTCTGATCTTCTATGAAATGATGATGCGCGTCAACCGCCATGAAACCCCCCAAATTTTTGGCACCATTTAAAAAGTGTCTTTGTGGTCCGCATTCCAAAAAGTTTGGAGTGAACTTGTTCATGCACATCTTCTTGGCTTCAAATAACAACAAGAAGAACTGGGCGCAGAGCCTCCGTTCAAAATACCACGACTCCCTAAAATGTGTTCAAAATAAATTCACCTCCCTTTGACAATTTTAAACAAATGAACAAAAATAAATAAGTTACACATAATTGGTATTGCAATGTCAGTAAAAGTCGAATCTATTAAAATATAACATCATATATCCTGTACGCTGTACACCACAGAAGAAAAAAAATTCCAAACTAAAATTGTGAATTTTTTTGGTCGTTTCATATCCCAAAAACATTGAAATAAAAAGTGATCAAAAAGCCGCCTCGATCCTAAAATGTGTATAACCAATATAAAAAACTAAATACTTTCCCGCCCCCCACACTTTTTGCTTCAAATTGTTTCCCTATTTTCCTCCTCTACAACCTAGGTGCGTCTTATGGTCCAGTGTGTCTTATAGCCCAAAAAATATGGTACATTGCTTTGTTGATTTTGCTTTGGTTAGGAGATTTTATCTCCTCTCTTAGAGGGGCCACAACTAAGTTTTCCTCCATGTGTACCGATCCATCTATCTTCCCTCCCAGTCAGTTAGTCTGTCCATGGTAAGTCACTCCCTGCAGAGCCTTGTCTCAAGCAACATACTTTGTTTACTTAACTAAATTCGAGCTTCACACTCCTTTAAGAGCTCGTGCAGTACCTGTTTGTATACTCTAGTATCGACACAGGATTGCTAGGAACAGCAGAGCTGATATGTCAATACATCTATAGGCCCACCCACAGCCTGATCAGAATGTCCGAGTCTAAAGCTGTCTGTGGCTCTTTGATACTGCATGGTAAGAATACCAGTATGAAGGGGTTGTCTCACCATGCTGTTTCAGAGCTAAAAGCGGAATCAGATTCATGGATTCTGTTTGTTCCTGCATAGCCTGTGGCTGCTTTTATGGCAGTGTTAGGCTGCGTTCCAACGGCACGGGACAAATACCGGCCAGTTTGCCGGGCTGTTATTTGTCGCCGCGGAGTGTTATGTGTCGGCCGTTCCCCCACAGCCGCGGGGGTGGGGGGGGGCTGCTTTTTTTCTTTTCTCTTCCTCTCCGCGAAGAGCGAGAACAGCCCTCCCCACTCCAATGAAGGTGTTTCAGTTTATCTCCGGTCCAATGAGAAGATGCTAAATGTTTTTGACAGTCGGTACCAACGGTAGCAAAACTGCCCGAGCGGAAAACCAGTGTCAGTTGGGGACTGCACGGGTTTTTTCCATAGAGCACCGATTGTGCTAATTTATTTTCTCGGCCGGTTTTATCAGGCGGTCTGAAGAACCGCAAACCGGCTGGAGAAACCATCTCATAAAACCACCGTGGGTGCCTGAGTGGGAGAGCAAGCCCTTCACGAAATCAGGCTCGCAACAGGAAATGTCTATAAGTGCAGAGATCTACAGAGCTCAAAGTAAACAAACAAAAGAAGACTAAATTACGTTGATGAGGTAACACACTGGTTCTCGCTAGCTGTCCACTTGCCAAATCTATGAGTTTCATTACTCCCTGCGTGGTCAAGAAAGGGAATACAGAGCAGAGAAGATCTAGGGAAAGCAGGACAGTAACCTAGAGAAACCTGTGTGCAATCTGAGCTGATCTTATCTCCTCAACAAAGGCAAAAGAAAATAAAGCAATATATTTGGAAAAACTTCTATCCAGTTCCCAGTCCCTTACTATGGTTAAATAGCTTAGCTTTTGTAAGTGAGACAACCCCTTTCTCAACTCTTAACGACCATGCTACATAGCCGTTGGGTTGTCCAGCTAAGTAATTTTGCAGCTAACACGAGCGCGGAAGTTACAGCAAGGGGTGATGTGCCAGCGGCCACCGACGCCGTTAACATTGTTAGATGCTGCGGCTAAACATGGAGCCGTTCCTCAAACTGATTGAGCCCTCTTTGCAAAATCGCCAGGGTTTTCTCGATCGGTTAACAAAATGGCTGTCAGGAAGCCTTGTGAAGGCTTCCAACGCTCCTCATAATTTTTCTTCGTTTTACACTTTCTTGCCCTAAACAGGAATTAGTGAAACTGCCACATTGTTATAACCCAAATGCATTGTGTTTATACCTCTTCAGTCCCCCAACCTTTATTCCACTAGGGATCCCGGGGTTTTTAACATATGCAAGACCATTTTTTCTCCAAGATGCCCCGGAGGGTAAGGGGGTTTATCATATAGCTGGGTTATTCTAGGGTGGGTATGGGGGGGAGTTGGATGTTTCTAGAAACACACACACAAAAACAAAACCCAATAAACTGATAAGAGGCGATTTAATTTAGGTGCATAGTAATGGGTAACCATATTTTTAGAAACTGCAGACTTGATTGCATCTCTTTGGTTCATGTATTACATAAATAATGCTGGACCTCACAGAGCTGACAATCAGTCTGCAGTTATATTTGATCAGCCTTTGGTGGGTCAGCATTATATAGCATGTATATAATGTACATATGTGGTAATCAGCTCTGTCATAGGTAGATATTGCCCCCCTGTAAGTCCAATATAGAGTAGATATACCTCCATATCCCATATATAGATAGCGATATTCCACCCGTAGCCATTTATTATAGTGTAGATAGTCCCCAATGTAGCCGATAATAAAATAGATATGGCCCCATAGCACATTATATAAAGGTAGATATATCCCCCATAGCGGCCATTATATATTAGTAGATATGCCCCCATAGCCAGTAAATAGGTTAGATTATGGGCCCCAAAGCCATGTATATAGGTAGATATGCCCCCAATATGCCAGTATATAGGTTTAGATATGCCCCCAAAACACTATAGGAGTAGATAATGCCTCCTATTAAGCCATTCATTAATAGGCAAGATAAGCCCCCATATGCCATTTTATAGGTACATATGTCCCCCATAGCTAGTATATTGTTTAGATTATGCCCTATAGCCAGTATAATAGGTTAAATATGCGCCCCCATATTCCAGTATATAGTTAGATTATGTCCTCTATAGCCAGTAATATATGGTATAGATATGTCCCCTGTAAATACCCAGGCTAGTTTTTTAATTAGAAAAAAAATCCGGGGTGAGAACACTGATTCACCACACTCCTTCACGACGTCCGACTTGATGATCGCTGTAGATGAGGAAGCCTCACTGAGGGGCCGCATCTAACAGCAATAGGGGAAAGAGCGTGGAGACGGTAGTGAGCCACCCCTCCGGGCCTCCTTTCTCTAAATGTGATGCAGTCGCACACATGAGGGCGCGCTGGCGCTTGCTTAACTCTTCAACGGCGGATTATAACGAGTGTTAAACCAATACTAGGACCAGTCAACAACAGGCACCAGACTTTATCTCAACTTGATAATGTCTGCCACCCATTGTCGCTTCAAGCTCAAAAAAGTTTCTTTTCTCTACTGTTATTAAAGTGATACAATTTTTTTTAAAGGGGTTTCTGAAATTTTAGGAAACCCACCCTAAAGCATGAAAATAAAAAATGAACCTCGTACTTACCCACACTTGTCCGGTGCAGTAATGCTGGAACTTCCCCAACTGGTCACTTAGCAGTGACTTCCCATTTGTTGCCACTCATTGGCTTTAGTAGTCACTGCTTGTATGAGACCAGTAATTGGCTGAAGATCACACAAGCAATGAACAGGACATCACAACTGAGCAGGGCATGAAGAACAGGTGAGTTGAGGTTAATTTTTTTATTTTACAAAAAGCCATTCCAAGATAAACCACAAAAGTACATTTAAAGGGGTTTTATCATCCTCAGTATGGATAGATCACATAATAGTAAAGATGCAGCCATTAGTTCATTAATGTGACCAGAAAAGAAGTACATATTTCACCGAGAACAAAAGAAACTTCCACAAGCAAATGAGAAATCTGGCCCAGCATGTGCAGACTCTTCCCTTTCCTCCTCCGTCTTGCTCCCGGTCAGGTTTTCAAAGGCTCTGCAAGACTTTCTCCTCCTCACACCAAGTGGTGTATCAACCAACTAACCGATGCAAGTGGAAAGATTCCTACCTGACCCAATGAGAAGAAACGTGCCCTGTTGATGCCAGTAAGACAACCTCCTGTTTTCTACTTTGGCAGCTCTAAGCACTTCCTTAAGGACCATCCACTGTGTCTGGGAAACGTCCCTAGTTATAAATACTACCGCTCCACGTCTGACAATGCTGGTCCTTCTTAGTTCCTCGTCTGGTACCTCATTTCAAGCCGCAGCCTACGAGTGATCTGTTATCAGCTGGGAACTTCCATTAATGGCCTCATTTGATCTTCAAGTCTAATGGTTCATTCCTGTGGTTTCACGCTGAGAGCAAACCTTTGCTTTCCTTGAGAGTCTAGAAACGGAGAATGCTTAAGAGACTCCATTCGGCTATGGACTGAACCTCTGACCTTACAAGTCGGGGAGTTACATAAGGAGAAGATTATGTTCCACCTCTTCCCCCATTCTTCCTCTGAACTTCTGCTGGGTCTTCTGTGGCTGCAGCCTCACGCTCCTGTGCTCAATTAGCAAATGGGTGAAGTCCCATGTTGGGGACCAGACTGCCACACCCGTTAGTTTATGCCGCCTCGTCTGGTACGTAACTCTTCTACACCGACGCCTTCCACTCCTCTGCCAGGTCTGCCTTCTCTGTATCAGCATTTCACTAATGTCTTTTGTGAAAAACAAAAGAAACCTTTTCATCACATCGGGCCTATGACTTTCCCATAAACCTTCTGCCTGGTACAATCAATCCACGGGGTTTAGTCTATCCATTGTCTGTGCCCGAGACCTAGGGCATGTCAGTCTATATGAAAGAAAACCTACAGAAAGGCTTCATGCGCAAGTTCTCCTCTCCAGCTGGTGCCAGGTTCTTCTTTGTGGAAAAGAAAGATGGTTCTCTTCACCTCTGCATCGACTATCAGGGTATCAGCAAAATAACGGTAAAAAAACGTATCTGTTGCCATAAATCTCCAAGCTCTTTGACCCACAGGGGCCAAGAACTTTTCAAACTTGACTTTCAGGGAGCCTACAATTTGATCTGCATTCGAGAAGTCGATAAATGGAAGACTGCCTTCAATACCCATGATGGATGTTTTGAGCATTTGGTGATAACATTCAGCCTGTGCAATGCTCCTGTCATCTTCCAGGACTTTGTCAATGAAATCTTTCCAGAGCACCTTTCTTTAACGTTTGTGAGTTCAGTGTAGAATTCATGAAAGACACATCTTGCATCATCTTGTCTAATCTGAACCTCATTGTGAGCCCTACATTTCAAGCCAAGGAATCTAAGACACTTAGCGTGAAGCAACCACTTCTTTGCCAAAGCTTGAAAAATCTTTGCTGATCTTTGAACAGACTAGTCTACCCTTCCATGGGTACATTGTCTCTGACAAAGGCCTTCAAATGGATCCTACCAAATTGACTGGTGTGCTGCAATGGCCCCAACCTGTTGGACTCTGGGCCATACAACGCTTCTTGGGATTCGCAAACTATTACCGACAATTCATTCCTCACTTCTGTACATTGGAGGGTGCCTATAATATCGCTTAACAAGAAGAACAAGAGGCGGAGGAAACAATTTCCCATCTTAAGTCGGCATTTGCCTCTGCACTTACCTTGTCTTGTCCAGAAAAAACATTCTTCCACAGGTGATAGTTTTGCCCATGGGAGTCTTCTGGTTGAGAACCCCACAGATGAGGTGTTCATGGGATTCTCACCCAGACGACTTTCAAGGGCAAAACCATCAACTGGGAGGAGTTTTCTCCTTCCTTGCTGGAAGTAGAAATTACACTATTAAGATCCTTGCTGCAGTTTGAATGCCATAAGTCTGTGCCAATTTGCCTGTTAGAAGGGGGCCCCCGTCATCCAGTGCAAATTATTATATGGATCATAAGAATCTCCTGTACCTTCAGATGGCACAGCGGTTGAATCCTTGGCAGTCCAGATGGTCCCTCTTCTTATCTCGTTTTGACATAATGTTACACATTAGACCCGCAGACAAGAATATCAAGGCCGATGCTGCTCTATCTCTTGTGCTTTCTGATGAACTGTTTGAGGCCCATGTACTCTGGCTGCTTCAGCATAACAGTCTCCTCCTGGAGAACGTCTGATTACTGCTGCATCTCGCTGCATTCCCACTGAGCTTACACAAGGTGTCTGTCCAGGGATACCACCTTTTTGTATGTCCCCTGCCTATTAAGAAGATGAATTCTATTTGAAGTGAGGACACAGTTCTTTGCTGGAGTTTGGCATTCTCTGAATCTGAAAAATCTATTTGTGGCTTATAAGTATTTTGTATAATATTGTATTGTCTTATCTTGTTCAAGGATAGTCAAAAGATGTTCTACTAATCTTTGTGCCACTTTTTTGCACCGACAACGAAGATGTTCCTTCGTATTAACCAGCTGACCTGCTGCAACCTTTGCCTATTCCAGAACGGCCTATGGACCCCCCATATCGTAATCGATTTCATTACAGACCTACTGCCCTCCTCCAACAATACAGTCATTTGGTGGGTTTATATAATACCGTTTTCTTATCTTTTCCTCGAGAAGAGAGATACCTCACTTTTTCGTTGCTGCAGCCTGGTTCGCTACCCACAGTCTAATATTGGCTGTTCATTTAGTTCAATCTATTATTTGCCGTGCAATGGACTTCTATCTTAAAGGGTCCAAAACTGTCCTAAGGTCTGCGTCGTGCCCTCTTGCTTACCCATCTTTCCAGGTTAAGCTAGACTTAACCACCCTCAAACTTAATGGCGCAAGAGTACAAAAGGTGAATAAGGTCCTGGAGGACTTAATTGACATCTTCACTTGTCATTGGCCCATCAAGATATAACTGGTCAATGCTTGTTCACATGCCTAAATTCTCCAAATACTACATCTGGATTTGAGACGTCTTGCTTGATCATCTCCATATCATAACATTTTCTATGGTCAGCATTTTCATCCACCTCTTGCTCTGTTTGCCTTCTCCAATGTCTCCGTTGTGGATACTCAAATCCGGGACTTCATTGCTGCCTGGCAAAAGACCCGACGATTCTTACAACAATGTCCCTCCACACGAACCAAGATCCACTAACCTGCTGACAAAAGAAACTGAACGGACCCCTGTCCGACAATCATCAACCCACGAATACTCTGGCGCAGATGGGGTCCGAGGTAATGTTTTATTGAAGATCGGGCCCAAGCACTCAAGCTGGGTCCATGATACTTGGGCCCTTTCGAGGTATCCAATGCATCAATCCAGTGGCCTAAAAGCTCCGCCTCCCACCATCCATGCACATCCCAAACTCCATTCCAGTCCACTTTGCCCTAACTGCTTCTCGCGTCAAAGACTTGTGACACCTTCTTTCTTCTGTAGCTGGTGACATCTCAAGTCAAGGAAATCCTGGCCAAGAAGTTCATCAGGGGGAAGCGGTACTACCTCTTTGACTGGAAGGGATTTTTAGTCTGAAGAGCGCTCCTGGGAGACAGAAACTGATCTTGTTGCCCCTTATCTTGTTGCTAAATTCCGCCAGTCCAAAAAGAGGGGGTGCGAGGACTGTTGGAAGTAACTGTGTAAGGCGATGTCGCCGCAGCCCCACCTCTTAGTCCCTATGCAAACTGTGCATCGCCGCCTCTTGAGAAGATACAAAGGGCTAGCGCCGACCTTTAAAGTTTGTTGGCCACAGACCCTATATCATGTATCCAACCTCTGTCCACTCTGCCAGATTATTGCCACTGTTTAGGTGTTGCTGGAGTAAGAGTTTACGCTATTCTTGTTATTTTGTGTACCTGACCTTCCTGCTTATCCTGACCACGTTGCCTGCTGCCTTTTCTGACCTTTCAGCCTGTTCCCGACCATTCTCCTGTCTGCCAATTCGTTCCATTCTGCATTCCGGCCGCCACCACAAACAAGTTGTGTGAGGGTAGCAACCTGGAAGTCTCCTGCCGCACAAAATTGATTGGCCTTATGGTGGGTTTTGACGAAGACTGAGAGGCTCCTTAGACTTCTACCCATCCCTGGACATGGTTTTACCCACCGACTTGCCGATGGTTCTAGCGAATCCCACTACAAATCCCTGTTCTATAAACATGAGCACATGTTACAATGAGCTTTAAGATAATATGTAAAGCATTATTTTGTGCTAGTTGCAGCAAATAGGATATGCTCAGTATAGAACCTTGCTGCTCTGAGACCAGGCGCTGTTTAATCAATAATTGTATTTTATGGCTGATATAAATTCCTGGCGTTTGTGTTTGAGCACATTTATAGCATATTTGCTAGTAGAATGTTTTAATTAAAACTGTAAATCATGTTTTTGCCTTGCTTCTGTTGTTGATAGTATTTTCTAAAAAACAAGTTAATCAGAATCTCCACACAAATTTAAATAATATGAGCAGGTGCACACTACCACTGTTGCAAGAACAATTTAGTTGCAAAAAACGGGCACTGAAATAAACTGAGTGTACTTCCACATGCCAAGAAATAAAAACATATAAAATGAGTACATGTACAAAAGGTTGCACCTCATGTTTGCAAAAAAGTTTCCAATTAATACATAGTATATAGATATAAGAGACAAACAGACCACATATAATTAAAAACATAAAAAAGGCACAAGCCCCAATTCCAATATGGAGCACATGCGAGAGAATAACATAGACAATGCCATATGTAGTATAGTGTTTGATGAAAGACACCCGCTATTTAATAATACAAATAGAAACAGCCTAGATCAAAAACCAAAAAGATAAAGTTATTCAAAAACAAAGTGATAAAAATAAACAACAATATGTATTATTTTAGTAATAAATAATATAAATACACATATATACAACACTGGTAACATAAAGTGGTCCCAAAAACATCTAAATATAATAATACTCTACTAGTCAATGTATTGTGTAGGCCCCATGTGCACTGCTGCAACACAACATCCAAACACACAAAAAAAAAATACATCAGCATGCTGCAAATGCTTTAGGGTAACATATCTTTGAACAGTGGAAAAGTAATGAAATTTTTTAAATTAGCGTGTATAATACTTACGAGTATAAGCCGACCAGTTGAATATGTAGCCAAGGCAATCTAATTATTGTCCAACAAAAAACTGGGAAAACCTTACTAGACGTCGAGAGCAGGGTTGGGATTTGATCATAAAATTCTAACTGATTTTAAATCAACGATTTAGAAATCACTACTCAGTAAGGCATTGATTTAAAATCAGGGGTTGATTTTAAATTCAAAGTTTCTATTCTAACGTTCTACCTAACAACAATTCTTGACTATTTTAACATGCAAGTCGATGAAGATTTTAGATCACTTGTTTGTAGTATTTACTATTTTTTCCTCCCCAGTATTTAAAGTGAGTTTAAAATCATTCCATATTTGAGGACCACTACCACTCGTATTTCTGTTAGTACTTTAGGGAAGGAGAAAAATAATCCTGACTCTTTAAGTAACATATTTTAAATATATTTAATATTCAACTTGAAAAAATAACAACATATAACAGCATAAGTTTATTGTGGCTAAATACAAAAACATCCATGTTTGTTTAACTATTTTTGTGGCTAAACAAAAATATATCTATACTTTTAAGAGAAACTTAGAACTGTCAAGCCCAGCCTTAACACATGAAAAACTATAAATACCTACTGTCCCTGGCTGTGTCCTACTTGTACTTCATAGTCGTCAGTCTATTCATATTCATCTTTCTCTTTCTTTATTCTCTTTTCATAATCTGAAAAGAAAACAAGCTTTCTCCATGCTTTATTGGTCCCAACCGATTTCCGTCAATTACTAGAAATGAATGAGTCGCAAAGTAAAGAAAAATATTATGCTTTCAACACGTGCCAGATAGAGCTTACTTGCTTTAAAAATGTTGAAATCCATATGCATCTGAACAGTCATCTAAAATCCAAGCAACTTAAGTGACTTCCCCACCAGTTTTACATGGGGTGACCATCCCTTAAAATATCTTCAGCAAAACATGTATTATCTTGAATGGTTCCCCTGTCTAGCTTCTGAATATTAATTATAGTTGGCATTAAAGTATGGATGATTAGCTGGTTACCCATGTCTTAGCCTAAACTCCTTCTTCCTCAGCACTTAGTTTATTGAACCCTGATATTGGATGAGTGACCAATATTTTTTCTGCCCAAAAAAATGAGGCTACTGGAGTCGAGTGCTTGTCCCCATTCGTTGGTTTACTGCTTGGAGTAATTTATTAATTGCTGTCCATGGTGTAGTTTCTGTAGTTTAAGTGTTCAACAGCATGGCAGTACTTCAAATTTCAACGAGAGCATCCCTGCCTCCAGCAATAAAAAACAAGCTATTTTTTCTGTATTATGTTTAAAAGCTTGAGAGATTGGTTTCAGGAAGCCCAGCATATTTCAACATTTCTTCTTAAGCCCAATGTTGTGAGAGGATTTGCCGTGACAGAGTGCTCATCATATATAATCTCAGATTTTATCCTTCACAAATTGTCATCATAGAATAAACGCCAGTTCTTGATTTATTAAAAAAAACTGCTTCAAAGAACAGTCCACCACAGAGGTTTCATCATTAACATCTTAGTGGGAGCGTTAGCTTGGTTCCACCCATCTCCTTTTCAGAGCTGCAGCAGCATAAATGATTATTACGGAAGTATTTGAGCAATTCAACACAACAGTAGGCCTTTCTATTGTCTGAACACATTAAGTCTGTTGGCTAAGAGGTGCACAAAATAGAGCACTGCAACCATATGTTATATATCAGCTCTTCTTGTATTCCCTCACCAGCTCTTTCTAATCTCTTCTCATCTTGGATTCGTTTGTGCAGCATTGTCAGTGTACCAAACCTGGCGTACTAGACATTTGAATTTTTGTTCACCAAGTCGTTTATAGCTTTTTACTGCCACTTCCTGTAATATCAGCTGTGTGTGTGCATTATCCTGACGGTATCATTGTTTGTGCGAGGAAAGACTTTAACCGTCTTTCTGTTGTTGTACACAAGCTACATACAATTAGGTCAATGTGGACAATTACTCCACTCCATCAATAACTTAGGTTAAACAATTTCTTAACCCCCAGAAGAACTGTTGCACATTGCTCCATTTTTTCCTCATTTCATAACACTTGATACCAGCCCAGTTTCCCTGCAACATCAGCTCTTCTGCTGGTTGGAAATCTTGTATCCCTGGTCCCTCAGTGCTGAACCATATTAATGACAAATGTGGGTTCTCAAGTCTCAGACGAAAGAAGAGTTTCGTTCATAAATAAACTCTGGTGGGCAATTTTGTTTTTTTTTTCATTCAATACAACCTCTTTCAGTTCTCTAATCGTGCTAGTCTTATCTCACGAAACCTAATCTATGGTGTTTTTTCCAGGTGAGGGTAAGCGTTTTTGTCTTATCTTCCTTTTGGAGATGTGATATGTGGCTGTGGATGTCTCTGATGATGATGCATGCGCTAATGAAGCACTATCACTGGAATGGATAACTCCTGAAACCTGATAGAACAGGAAATGATGGTTGATGCGTTTGAGTGCGGGGGGAATAGATTTTTTTCTACCCAGAAGTCCATGAGAATTTCCCCCTAAACAAAAAAAAGGGTCAATATGCTGTTATTTTAAATTGTTTATTTAAACAATCTGCTTATTGTACACAACACAGTTCACTGCCCCAGAAGAGGAAAATGTTGTTTCTTTTTCCCTTCATTCATAACTGTACCAATGACAGTAACATGCAGTAAATAATAAGACATAGGGAATTTTTCTCGACACATGCAGTTCAGTCTGTTAGAAATAGAATTCAATAAAAAATGATTTCAACCTGAAAGATCCTGCTGTTCCAGAAGTGTTTCTTTTCTGTGTCTAATCTTTTCATGTCACCGTCACTTTCTCCATGATGTTGCCACACTCATTTCTGCAGAGCCACCAGTCCTAGCATCTTCTCTTTGTTGCATCGTTTTGCATTTTGCAAACGCGATTGCCTGGCATACCGATAAGCTAAGGAGCTTCATTCTAAAATATGAATATTCCCAAACGTGGTCTCTTTTATGGCCTGCTGCCATTCATAAGGAAAGTATGTCTATAAACCCATCAATCGTAGAACACAACCAAACACAGATCCAGACCGTTGTCCTGTCTGTTGGCTATTGCTGCAGTATGTGCCTCAAAGTTTCTCACATTTGTCATATTCCCTTGTCCTGCTTGCCCTTTCTTCCTCCTCCACACACTTAGATTCACATATCTTATCTTTGGTGTTGTTGCTGCAGATCTCTATTCCACTCCAGACAATCAGAAAACAAATATTGTCTAACTTCTTGGACTTGGCTACTGAAGGCAGGGTTGATTCTGTATTATCATCAGGGTTTGTAGACAACAATAGATAGTTAAGTGTCTTTTTATTCTCACACTGTTCATGTTGTAACATTTTATGCTGGTGAAGAAGAGGCTGAGAAACCCTCTGCGGAGTGTCAAACTTCAGTGTTTTGAGAACTTCTGGCGTAGTAAAGCGAAGCGTCTGTGAAAAAAAGGAGGAAAACTTGCCCCACGTAATCCTACAGAAAACCTCTAGAAGAGCATGGCATTGTTGAATGTTACACATATTACAGCCCTGTAAAACAACTTCAGCTTAATAATCTCATGATGGAAAGAACCTCTTGGATGTAGGTAAAATATTTTCCATCAAAAAGCAGTTTAAATTGAGAAAAAAATCTTATCCGATGTTAAAAATAAAAGAAAAACTGATTTACATTCACAAGAAAAAAATAATACCAGATTTTTAGGTCTTTGTTGATTTTTTTATAAAAAAAACATTGATTTTTTTTATCCACTCCCTGCGGACACTGATTATAAACTTAGGAGTGGGAAATTCGAAGCAGCTACTTGTTAAAATTTAAAAAATAAAAATGGATGCCACATAAAATTACATAAGCCATATAAGCAAGTTTAGATATGCAAGGTATAGAAGGTAAAATTCCCCCCATATGCAGATATTAGCAGTTTTTAAAAAAACAATACAAGTACACTTCTCCCCCTCGGTTCCTGATGTCATCAGTGCTGCCGCAGACAAGATTAACGTAAGCAAGCATGGGCCTGTGTGACGGATAAACTCCGGAAGGCCGCAATTCTGCTGAAGTAGATCACCACCCTGTTGATGCCGCCCTGCACCATATGGGCATGGCAGGCCCGAGTATCATACGCCGACAGATTGACTCAAGTGTCATGCTTGTAATGCATCTGGGCCTGTCCGAAGAAGTCCACATAAAACAGTCCTGAAGAGGCGGGTGATAATCCATCCTGGGGCGAAACCCGGGCCATGGCAAAGAGCGCCAAGGTTTACAACCGATAGGTGAGCTCTGAGTATATAGCTGAAGGCTTTTTCTCAGGACAACATTTTTTGTGCTGAAAAACTCCGGCTGTATACTCAAGTATGATACGGTACATTACTGCTTTACTCTAATATACCAGGAGTAATATTGGGTTTATTAGTGTACCTTTTGATGACTTTGTGTGGTCCCATCCAACAATGGCCAGTGACCTCATTTCAGATGGGACTCTCCTCTAATAGACTAAAAATGTAATGTTCGAAACAGGGGCGTCGCTAGGCAGATTTATTTGGGCACAGAGCCACACAGGTTAAAAAGAATCAATCTGCCTGTGCCCCGAATCTTCGGCATCTTCCAGCCCGCTTGCCCTTCGTAGTCCTGGGAGCGCACTTTATGTGCACGGCCGGCTCCCGCCGATCCTCTCTGACTGCACGGCCGTTTTTCTGTGCAACGGCGCAGCGCAACTATCAACAGTCATAGAGATGGCAAGAGAACAGATCCGTGTACCGTCTCCAGCCTTCTCCCTGTTATAATGTAATAGGAGCGCTAAGTAATCACAGAAACAAACACCGCCGGCGTTGCAGGGGGAAGTGACGCATCCTTTTGACTCACCACACCCCCTGTGACGCTGGGACCTCCTAAGCTGGCAGCGTCCTGTCCCTGCCGCCGAGGAGGTCCTGGGCCCTGCATTGACGTGTATAGTGGTCTGTGGTTGGTATTCGTCCACATCCGCTTAGGGTTCACCTAGCTACGAGGCACCTGATAACCCTGCGATTGGAACCGCAGGGGTATGGGTTAGATAACTTTTATTTTGTTATTATTTCTTATTTATTAGGATCAGAGGGGAGCATATGATACAGGCTATGGGGGCATATCATCAGGCTATGGGGCATATGATCAGGCCCCTATGGGAGCATATGCTCTGGCTAAGGGATACTTGAATCTGGTCAATGGGCAAAATATTATCTGGCTATGGGGCATATTATTCTGGCTTAAGGAGGATAACATATTAATTGGCTATGGGGTATATCATCGGGTCTATGGGCATATATCTGGCTATGGGCATATTATCTGGCTATAGTGTAATTAATTCATGCTATAGAGGGTATATTATCTGGCTATGGCATCTAAATTATCTGGGCTATGGGGTAATTGAATCAGGCTTATGGGGCATATGGTCCAGGCTATGGGGCATATTATCTGTAATAGGGTATATTATCTGCTATGGGTGCATAATAATCTGAGCTATAGGGTGCATATGATCATGCTATGGGAGGCATATTTAATTCCTGGCTATGTGGCATATGAGATCAGGCTACATGGGACATATGATCAGACTATGGAGGCATATTATCGGATGCTAGTGGGGTATATATATCTGGCTATTGTGGCATATTATCTTTGCTATGAGTATATTTATCAGGTCTGTATGGGAGCATATGATCTCAGCTATGGGGCATATGATTTAGCTATGTGGCATATAACATGCTTATGGGCATATTATCAGGCTATGGGAATATATCTGGCTATGGGGCAATATTACCAGGCTAATGGGCATATGATCAGGCCTATGGGGGACTATTGATCTAGGCCTATGAGGGCATATTAGCAGGCTATGAGGGTCATATTATCTATTTGCTTGGGGCTAATTAACGGCTATGGGTATATTATCAGGCTAGTGGGAAATATGATCTGGCTATGGGCATTGATCAGGCTAGTGAGGGCATATTATACAGGCTATAGGGATCGGAGGGCATATTTCTTTGCTATGGTGGTGCAAATTATCTGGCTAATGGGGAGCATTATTATCAGGTTTAGGGGAACATTATCTGCTATGGGGCATATATTGTCTGGCTATGGGGCATATGAATTCATGCTATGGCATATGAATCAGGCTATTGGGGCATATTATTGCCGATTAGGGGCATATGATCAGCTAATGTGGCATATATGATCATGCTAATGGGGCATATGATCTGGCTATAGCAGATATGATCAGGGCATGGGCAAATCTATCTGGCTAAGAAGAGGATATCAGTTATCTGGCAAAGTGGGACATATTTCTGCTAATGGGGCATGATGATCTGGCTATTTGGGCATAATGATCTGGCTATGGGCATGCTGATCTGGCTAGTGGGCATACTATCAGGCTATGGGCATACTATCATGCAATGGCATATTATCTTGAGGGCTATGGGCATATTAACCTATGGCTATGGGCTAGAATCATGGCTAATTGGAAGCATATTATCTGCTATGGGGCATATTATCTGGGCTATGGTGCATATGATCTTGTTAGGTGCTATATGATCAGGCCTCTGGGGCAAAATTTTATGGCTATTGGGTAATATTATATCTAGAGACTATGAGGGCATATCAATCTGGCTAAGGGGGACATATTATCTGGCCTAATGGGGACCATATTATCTGGCTACAAAGAGGGCACAAATATTATCTTGCTATGGTGCATATTATCTGACTAAGGAGGCAACTCACGCTGGCTAGAGGCAATAATCACCCTGGCTATAGGGGCATATCCAGACCTGAGCTAATGGTGGGCATAATGTACACCACTGCTAATGGCAATAAACCGACCTGGGCTAAGGGTTGCATATTTATGGTCTAAAAAATGGAGCAGTAAAACCTGGCTAAAAGGGAGGCATAACCTGTGCTAGAAGGTGGCAGTAACCCTGGCTAAAAGCGGGGACATAATTAACTGGCAAGGAGGGGGCAGTAAGCCTGGCTAATAGTGAGGGCATATTACAACAGGCTAAGGTAGAAGAGTAATCTGCTAAAGGGGGGTATAATTACTGAGGCTAAGGAGTGTAGTAACCTTGCTAATGAGGCATAGTCTTACTGGCTAAAAGAGGGGCAATCACCTGGACTAAAGGGGGCCAGAAACCTGGCTACAGGGTGGCAATATTACTGGCTACAGGGGGGGCTTAATAACCTGGCTAGAAAAGGGGCCAGCACGCTGGCTACAGTTGAAGTGCAATCTATATAAACAACTGGGGGGGCCTATAACTACTTTTGCAGGGTCCTATATAACTGCAAAATAGGATATATATTTCTACTTCAGATTTCTATTCTGTTGACCTATATAACGTACCTTTCTACTTAATTACGGGACCGAGATTACCTATCTATAAGAGTGTAACCTATAAACTTATAAACCTACTACCAGTAGGACATGAATAGCCTATACATTATGGGGGTGGAGCCTACATCACTTGTCCCCTTCAGGTAGAATTTTCACACTCGACACCTATATTGGTTTACAAAACAGAGACTAAAAACTTGGTCTCAACGATGAATGGCCGTCCATAACCATAATTGGACACAAGGAGAAATTATTATACAATTGGGTCACTAATAGATGGAATTTTGTATAGAGAATATAATTCTGGAAGAGAAGCGCTATAAAAAGAGGACAAGTCTAAGATGTTTGTTTTGTACACATTTTATTCAGTGAAGGAGTTGTGGCCGTAGAGGATGTCATGGCGTCCTGGTCAGATAGAGAAGACGAAAAAGAACACAACATCTTCAAGAGACAGTGCATTCCTCGTCTAAAGTCACCAATTGTGACTGCAGTGTAAATCACTTATATTTCTGCTATGAGCCTAATACAACAAGTATTTACCACTCAAATGGTCACTGTATGGAGCGTTAAGTATGTCTGCAGAGGCCTGTGTACAGCTGATGGTCTACATGCGGAGATGTGTCGTGATCAGTCAGGGTGTCTGGCAGGATATTTGCATCCTTAAGTGAGTAAATCTGTTTTTGGGTCCTGTGTTTTTTTGTAGGAGTTTATATTTAGTAACAATGAGTCGTCTGCTAATTTAATTAGCTCCAAGTATCCGTAGTACATTAATTTGAGGTACTATATTGTAAGGTAAATAACACTGTCTAATTAGGTGAGTAGGTTTTGAAAATGCAAAGATTTGTCACCATCATGTGATTTTCCCCAATTGTAGCATGAAACTTGCTGAGGAGATGGACCCAGGATACAATGTGGAATTGTGTACAAAGTTGGTGACAAGGAAAGTTTTTTCTCAGTAAATACATGCCGCAGGTTCACCATGTGGTCCTTGAAAAATGGACATGTTGCCACCAGCCCTAATGAGAAAAACTAAGGGCCCCGAGCCCCCGATGTTTTATCTGGGACCCCTAGCAAACAGCCCTGGTGCGAAACGCGTCAGTGGTAATTCCATTGAACATATGGTAGGTCACTAATTGTTAAAAAAAATTTTCTTCCTATCAATTAAATATGTTTGTTTAAAAAACTTGTTTGCTCTGCTCTAATTTGTTTCTTTTGCAGATCCACCTTTATATTAGTGCTTGGACCACCAAAACTTTTTTCAGGGTATAGAAAGTGGCCTGTTAAAATGGACATATGGTGAGTGGAGGAGTTTTTTCTATAAACAATATGGCACAAGAAAACCTACAGAACTCTAAATGGATTAAATTTTATATAAGTAAGAAGATAAACAAGCTCCTTTTTGCTTAGTGATCCATTAAGGGAGTGACCATCAACAAATCGCCAGGCCAAGCTGCAAGAGCAGAGGAGTAGTGCCGGCAGAGCTTTGGGAAACCTTATGTAAACAAGCAGTAGATAAGAACTGCTCTAACTCTGAAATGAAGCAAAATCAGAACAGCGATGTATTTGGTATTAATCTTTATTTACTTTTGCCTACTTGTTTAAAAATAATCATTGTGGTGAGGATACCCCTTTAAAACGTAGGGTCAGATGGTCCAGTAGCTACTGGACAAAATCCTCTTGCATGAGTTCAGTGGTGAAACTGTGGTATCACTGGCAAGTTGTTTCATCTGCACACACCTTACTACAGTCATGATTCCTAACCAAGTTCCATAGGCTCATGTTAGTCATGTATTTACATTCAATCTCCTAATTAAAACCAGCAGATTCAATCAATATTTGTCTTTAGGACAATTTATTGTGTTTATTGTTAGAATTTAGTTATTAGTTTCTGCTATTTGTGTCATGTCATTTTAAATTCTATAGCATGTTATGTGTTATGGATTTTTCTTTTACTGTATCAAGGAAATTCATATCAAACTCTAGATGTAAAAGCATGTGAACCCAGTGTGACCTGTGCTCCACTTTTTGCTTTTATTAAGATAAAATTGTCTTATACACTCACGCTCGGTCCACTTTAAAATAGTTTCAACACCCTGTTCCAACGTGCTCGTTAACACTTAATTTTTCTAATCAGACCAATCACATGGCGGCTAATTCAGATGGCATTTTAGGCATTGTAGACATGTCAAGACAAGTCATCCTGCCAGTTCAAACCGTAGCATACAGTTAATGGGGAAGAGAAAGGTGACTTGAGTGTTCTTCTGAACGGTGGCATGGTTGTTGGTGGCCAGAAGACAACTGGTCTGAGTATTCTTTCAGAAACTACTGCTTGATCTCCTGGGATTATTTCAAGCACGGCAACAACAACCATCTCTAGGGTTATACAGAGAATGGGTTCCCCGAAAAAGGAAAAAACATCCATTGAGCGGCAGTCCCTTGTGTAGACGGAAATGCCTTGTTTTGAAGCCAGAGGTCAAAGGAGAGAAATGGCAAGACTAGTTCGAGCTGTAAAGAAAGGCAACAGTATGTGAGGACTCAAATTAGATATCCACCCGTTCTACAACCAAAGGTAGCAGAAGAGCATCTCTGAACCGCACAGACGGGCGAACTTTATGGATGTGGCAGAATGGGCTACAGCAGCAGAAGACCACACCGTGGTGCCACTACCTTTCAAGCTAAGAAACAGAAAATCTTGAGGCTGCAAGGTTTATAGAGTTGCCCTAAGCTCATCGAAATAGGAGACAGTAAAGAATTTTGGAAACAAATGTTGAGCTCTGGGTCTGATGCACGTCTCGATTTATCTTTTCGCTGGCGACATTTATTCGTGATGGGTAGGTCAGAAATTTGGCGTCAAAGAACATGAAAGCATGTGATCATCTCTGCCTGTTATCAACGGTGTTCAGGCTGGTGGTGGTTGGTTGTCCACTGGTGTGGGATATTTTTCTTGGCAACTAAAAGTGGCGACCTTGGGGCCCCTGGTATCAATTGAGTGCATCGTTGCCAACACCCGTTGTGGAAATGCTATGCCACGAGAAGAATTGCAGGTCAGGTTCATTGAATCAAAAGGGGTCCAAACACCGAGTTTTACTAGCCATCGTGAGTACCTAATAAAGTGGTCCGGCTGAGTGGTATATATCGTGAACTAATAGCCAAACCAATTAATGTCCTTATTAGATCCCTGTAACAAAAAACCGTAGCTGGATATATTTCAATGTATATTTAAGGCAGGCTTCTTAAGTCTACTCTGCTAGCATGATGTAAACAAATAATATCTACATTGAGGTGTCTATGGCCTACTGATTGACTTTCCATGTAAATTAACTTGGTGGTATTCCGTGGCAAAGGTTTGCAAAAACCACTGTGCCACTGCAAGTCGACATGAGGCCTCATCGCAATAAAAAAGCGGCAGCCAAGACAATTGGTGGAACTTGGCTTTACAAGCTGGACAGTAATGCTTGTGAAATGTGAATATAGACTATGGTGGAATGTTACTGGACTCAAGTATTTAAAGGAGGTCACTTCATCATAACATTCCTCGGGGAAAATTAATTTTGTTTCAGAATTTTTTGCCACGATTTTTATATTTTTTCAACAGAATCTTTGGCAATTAAAAATTATGTTTAAAAAAATTATCAATTATAGTCAGCCACCTGATTGTGCGCAATGTTCTCCACCACTTAAAAAGATGAGTAGAGGCCTGTATATTGACATCATGAGGTTAGGCCTCGAATTATATGAGAGACAAAATGAGAAAGACTAAGATCACCGAAAATCCACATTGTCTGATTTGGAAAAGAATTTTATTTTTGCAAAACTAATGTGGAAAATAGGTTATTTGTCCATCTCACAATATTCTTTATATCCTTTGTTTTGCAATGACAGATGGTCCCCGGAACGTTCTGCTTGATATGTCTTCACAAGGTTAGGGCACAGGTCACAGCCTGTTGCTGTATGTGGCCCATGCATCCATATGGGCAGATCTCCTCCTAGAGCAGTAATATGTTTTGTGGGCTGTCAACTGTGGCCACACAGAGCCCATTCCACTTCCTCCAAAGTTTTTCGTATGTGGTTGGAGGATATGGAGACTTGCTTAGGCCACTCAATAAAGCCAGACTCTTTTAATACTCTTACAAAGCCACTGTCCTTCGTTGCCGCTGGGTGTGGATGATGCTTGAGTGATCATTTAGCGTCATGACTGAAAGAACCGTCTCCGCGCAAACGTTCATCCTATCATTTACCTTGCAGATGGAAGGAGGTTATTGCACTTCAAAATTCGCCTCACAATTACAAAGCCCTATCAATTCTTTCCATGATACATGGGTATCCAGGTCCATCCTGGAGTCCATTTGCAGAGAAACAGCCCCAAAGCATAATGTGCCCCGGGGGCCCCCATGGCTTTAAAACAGTAGGTATTGGTGATTTCTTATGGGATCACTCAGCATTCTTCCCACGCCTCCGTCCTCCAAAAAAAAAAAAAAAAATCGAGAGTTGTTTTCTTCTATCTCATTACCAAAACTGTTCCACTCTTGGTTTCATCTGTGACCATATGAATACATATCTCAGCCCAATACTCTTTGTGCCTGTAACATTCCAAATGCTCTCCTAGACCAAATTCCAGACAGGCCAGACATGTACTTCTGGCTTAACCAGGTAACCACGTCTGGGCATACTGGCAGGAATCTGAGTCCCCTGGCGAGCGTAGTGTGAGTACTGTGATGGTAAGCCTTTGTTACGTTGTCCCAGCATCTCTGCAGGTCATTCATTAGGTCTCCCTGTTGTGGGTTTTCTGGAGAATTTTTGCTTCTACGAGTTCTTGGTGATCACAGTTTTAGACGCCCATGGGGGTAGATGCTTGGCCGTGGAGCCCCAGAAGAGCTGAGGGAGATTATCAGAGACCATTTATAATGTCTTACATTTTTCTAATTATTGGCTCAACCAACAGTTAGATGTTCTTTTTCTTCACACCAAAGCTGCCTTTGCCTATTGCAGATTCAATCTCCCAGCCATGATGCTTAGGGCTACAAACTTTGAGTTTCTGGTGATCCGTTCGGAACGGCTTTGGTCTTCTACCACATACAGAGTTTGGACCTGACAATTTGTTGGTGTGACAAGGTGGTATTTTAAAGCTGACAAAAAGTTGCCGCATTACCTACATGTAATAAGTGGAGGACAACAGTGGCGTAACTTTGGAGTATCAAAAAGTGGTGAGGGCGCAATTATTTTTCCCCATCTTATTATTCTCCCTATCTTCCAATCCCCTCATACCTCCTTCCATCACTTCACTCAACACCTTTCCCTCCACATTTTTATCTCTCGCACCGTCTTCTCGCCTTGCAGTGAAGTGTGCCTATCCTCTAAAACCCAGCAATGCGAGAGTCTAAGGGGAGGGTGTGCTGTGTGAGATCCCGCCACTAGGTTCTGGGCGGAGTTCTCTTATGGCAAACTCCTTTTTGTCCATCTCCGTAAGGTTCAGGCGAGTATGTGGCTCTGCTAATTAATGTACTGAAGTTTCAGGGTGCCAGACTGGGACAAAAAAAAAGCAGCGACACCTTGGCAAATGGAGACTGAACCAAGTGCACCCTATAATATTTCTACTCTCGCTCTAGATGAAAAATAAAGAATGTTTGATGCAATGCATGCGCAAATTTCACTTAACCCTTCTCACTCCCCCCATCATCTACCCCCCCATTCACTACTCCATTAAATTTGTTATAATACACACAACAGAATGAGGTAAAATAAAAGAAACCCAATCTTACAGTATCCCTAGGAATATTATGAACACACATACTGTACCCCAACCAAAATTTGTTATTAATAGCATACAATACACCCAGAATAGACCGTCACTCACTCACTGGTCAACCACCAGAAATGAATTATATATACACATGGTAGTCCATCAGAAAATACAAACCTAATTGAACCTTAAGAAATTAATTGCACATTGTACTCAAGAAACAAATATAATTCACTGTTACCTCTACCAAAAATTTAATATAACACAAACCTGAACCCTTCGAAGATGAATGACATTACTCACTGTAAACTCCCAGAGATTACCATCACCAGCAGTACCGCCAGAGAATTAACATTACACACACAGCGTACCGACATAAATTGAACGCCACTGAACCCAAGAAATTAATTACCTCACTTGGTACCCAGATATTACATATAACACACCATACATGAGGAAATTAACATTTTACACACTATTAACCGCCAGAGATTAACGACATTGGCTCACTGTACCCTGGAGCTTACTACTACGTTACCCACTGTAACCCAGACATTATATCGTGGCATTAATCACTGTACCCCAGAAATTCACTTACATTAATATCACTGTACCTCCAGAAACTTGTTGTTGTATAACATTCACAATATATTGAACAAACACACACTAACAACACTTAGGGTGATTGACGCATGAACGGTTTTATTGGCACTGACAGTGTTGTTTTTGGCGTGTGTTTGAAATTCGGTCGCTTGCCAAACACCAGAAATTCTCGATGAAACAAATGACCCCAGGACTGCTCGAACGGGCAGATTTCTAGCCTCCTTTCCCTTATAGGCTGTTAGTGTGGAAAATGCCTCGAAGAATACTTTGGTAGGCGCTGACAGTATGTCGGCGAAAATGTGCCTCAAGTAAAAATCAAATGTCCACTAAAAAAACAACGACCACTGTGATTTTTACATTGTGTATAATGTAAATCATGTTTCCTTCGTGATTGGACGCCGGTTTCTCGTGAGGCAGATCCAGCACTGACTCCACCTCAGAATTAAGCCATCTCAATATATCTTCGTGTGAAACCGACCCTTAAGGTATGTCACGACGGCGTATAGAGGTGGGGCGCAACTGTTGTGGCATGTGCAATTATGCTGGGGGTTTTAGAAAGAAAACCAAAAAAAACGCTGAGGCCAGTTTAACTTACTTCCTTAAAATCTGCGGGCGAGTGCCGGCCCTATTCACTTTGCAATTTTTCCCTCCCGGCCGCGTGAGTGCAGAAATAAGTTACATGGCTAGACACATGGTCTGAACAGTAATATACAACAATCTCACATAACAATCCATAACCCTACTCACATGCACACACAATGCCTAGTAAACCCACTTGGTCTCCCCTTCCCTACCCGTCCTTCTGTAGTCTGGTGGGCAGTATGCATTCTCCGGGCAGGACTTCTCTTCTCGTGATGAGGCTGCAGCAGTGTAGGGGAATTGGTAAACGAGGGAGATAGTGAAAGATACAGCGTCCCCAGATACAGAGAGAGTGTTAGAAACTGTGACCAACGTGCTGATTGGTGAATCTTCTGACAACACATCAGGCGCTGTCTCATCCTTACTATGTGCAGCAGTGAACATATCATTCCAGCTACCGCTTCAGTCTCTAACTGACTGGTTTCCCCCCAAGATCCACTAGAAAAATACGAGACACAAGGGTTAAAACTTCTTTAATTACCTTCTATGCCTCCCCTCAATCCCCCCACTTACCATAATCTCATGCTTCTCAATATGATTATTTTTTATATTGAAGTTGCAAAAAAGTGGGAGGGGGACCTATACCCACCCAGAAAAAAGGGTGAGAGGGTGCGACCAGTCCCCTCCGATACCCCCTAAAGTTCTCACCCTAACGTCGGAGGACAGAGAGTAGCCTCTTAAAAAGAGGAAGTTACAGAGAGTACTGTGAAGCCTAGAAAATCTTGCTTGTTTTGAAGATGAAAGAATACACTATTTTCCACCATAATACTGCAAATATTATTTCCCAAATCAATGTGATCTTTTCCAGTGTAATTTTTTATACGTCATTTTGTGTCCTCTAATATTTAGAAGGTCTACCTATAATTGTCAATTACAAGGCCATTCTTGTCAACATTATTTTTAAAGTGAGAGGGAGAACTTTTGCCGAAAATAGGTGGTGGCTGACTAAATACTTTTTTTCCCCACTGTATCAAATAGTTTCCCTCTCTAGCTGTGAGATAAAACTTGTGCATGGTAGGAAAGACTAATCTCACTTTACTTCAGCTGCTGCTTATATCTATATAGTTTCATTTCAAATATTAGGTGATAACATAATGATATGATCTAGATGTCTTCTCCCAAGACAGGATATTATAGAGAATTCAGACAAGACTACTATGTCATCAGGTCAATGACCAGCATTTCATGGAAAGGAAATAGGGTCTAAATCTTTTTCTGCCACTTCAGGAGAGGGATTTCCTTCAGACTCAAGGGTGCATCACAATCATGCCAGAGAACAAATACCTTGACTGGTATTTTTGCACCTGCTTTTTCGGGGTCGTGACCACACAAGTTCTCGCAGAAGACAGACAGTTTTTTCGAGCAATTAGCGGTAGAAAAAAGCCCTCCCCCTTCGCATGGAGAAGAACGGTTTCCGAGGGTGGAAGGATATTAGAACATGTCTAGTAGTTCACTTTTTTGTCGGTCCGCTCTGCCCAGTCTGAAAAATCCGGCGTGGGTGCGGACAAACCCCCCATGCAGTGGGGACAGACTTGCAGCGGGTTGTCCATAGCGAGGTCCATGTAGGTAGATTTATAAACAGTTTGAGTGTTCATCCAGTTTTTGCAGAACGGCTTTGCCAATTAATAAAAGATCCTCTCACCTGCTGCGTAGCATATCAGAGCTCCACAGAAGTGAAAGGTTCATAGCGAGTAAACATCTACATAATGTGTAACTTATAAAAAAATTATAAAATAACACAGAAGCTATACCATTCAATTACGAAGGAGAAAGAACCATATTAATGAGTAGTGCCATATTTGTCAACGTCGATATGTTGAATAATATAATATAAAACGAAAATTGTAATAGTTGTGTCCCTTTAAAGTATTTTTTTCACAAACCAAATCACTTTATTAGGCTGGCTTGTAGCTGGCCGCATTTGCGAAGCTACCCCCATTCATGTCTTATGGTAGTTCTGAATATATCGGAGCACATTTGCTCAGCTATATTTGAAAAGGAGGTTGGCTGCAAACACCACCCTTTTTATTCTGTGACATGATTGGCTCATAACTAGCTGTTAGAAAAATCAATAATATCTATGGTCCTTAGCAGTCAATGGTAATGGATTCTATGCTATTTTTTGTTGTTGGGCTGTGTCTTTAAGACCCCAATCCAATAAGGATCTAACTGTTAACACCTGCACTAGGAACTGCTAGTCACAAATTCACATGGTAAGATGGGGAGGTTTCAAGATTCTTTAAGGATTAATACTTAATATTTACAGTGTTCAGGATTCAGTTGTAATGGTGTTTTTGGATCTAACTGTTAACTCTAGCTACCATATTCACTTCTATACATTACTTCTGTCCCCTAGATCACCAGGAATATTGTTATTAATGACTCTGAAACTGAATTAGTATTAGGTACTATGTTCAAAACAACCATAGACCATATGTTATGTTACTATTAACCACTCTACACAGCCAGGGATATTACAGTACACTGCATATAAACTATATATAGACTATAAACTACCTATAAAATACCATAAACAATTAGGAGTACGATTTATAACTAAAAAGTTGCCTTAGAATATCCTGTATGTTATGCATTCAGCTGTAAATAGCCTTAGAGAAAAGATAATGCTTTGCAGTGTTAATGCCCTGTCACCAGGGTGCACAAACTTTTCTGATCCAAGGGCCACATTGTCATTTTGTACCTCTTGCAAGGGCCGCAGTAAATCTTAAAGTGGTATTTCCCTTCTGAGACCGTTATGACAAATTAATTGTTTATATTCAAAATGGTTAAGAGGTCTTGGCTTTACTTCAGGGACTCACAAACATCAGAACGGGGGTCTCTTGAGGTTCCAATTTTCATTGCAGTTTTTGGAGGTCACAAAAATGCCTTTTTGAAGCGGTGTTCCAACGCTACAGAATGCCTACTAGTCCATTGGGCCATGATGGTGATCCTGGCAGTAGGCTGCAGTGGTCATGTGAACATTGCGGCTTGTTGGCTGCACCTGCCACCTGAAAAATGAGCAGACAAGTCTACTGCCGAGGTTCAGGAGGTAAGTATTTTCCTTTTATTCTATTTCTTATCATGACCCAATGACTAACAAGCATTTTGAAACATCAGAAAACCCCTTTCACAATGTGGACCTAACAGACATTTTTATGGTATATCTTGTGGATATGCCATGACTGTGTCAGAAAGGAACTCTCGATTAATCCAAAGCACACCACAGTTTTTTACAAAAGTGTAGGGTTTTTATTTACTGGTGGAACAGACAAATCTCCAATAAATGCATATATAGAAAAAGAAGGAGAATCCAGACCAATATCCTGAATGCTTTCGGCCTGGGGGCCTTCATCAGAGATGTCGGTTTTATATGGTAAGATATAGAGCAATGTTGTCTGGTTTCTTCTTGTTTTACTATATTTGCATTTATTGGAGATTTGTCTGTTCCACCTGTAAACAAAAGCCCTACACTTTTGCATGAAAATGTCTGGTGTGCTGTGGATTAATCGAGAGTTACTACATAGTGTGGCAGAGCGACCTCAGATAGTTGCATGTTTCTGCCACTAGAGGGTGTGCAGCTGGAGACCTGCTGAAGATGCGCCACCGAGGACATGGTCTTGGTGGGGAAAAGCCACCTATATTGCGTCATTAATTATATATTACTGACACTTACAGTAATGGCTAGAATAGCTGCTAGGCGGCTATGTATGGGGTGGCTTTTTTGGGACAGCCATAGTATTGGGTGGGTGGCTGTTCCCGCATTCCAGGTCAGGCTTTTGTTATGTCTCTGGAGACCTATAGAAAGCCTGCTACTACAGGTGAGTGGGGGGCGTGGTTGCTACCTGGTTGTTTGGAGCAGCAGAGCTGGGAAGAGAGCTCTGGCGCCCAGAGGCTTAAGGGAAGCCTGGACACAGTGAGGACACTATAAGTTTGAGGTGCAGTGCAATAGGCACAGACCTCTGGACAGAGAGGGTCTCTGTCCGTGAGTTAGTGGCCAGACGGCCGAGGATTTCTTTTCATGTGTTTTGTTTTTCTGTAAATTGTGTGCCTCAATAAAGCTGGCTGAGACCAGTTTGAAATATTCCTCTGGTGTCGAAAGATTTGTTTGGCAATATTGTCCTACCAAGCCAAGTGTGAATCCGCCAGATGGTCCAAGAAGGCGTCTCACTGCTAAGCAGCAGCTTACAATAGGATTGGCTATCCTTCCACAAGCACCACAGTACCTACCAAAGTAGCCTATAGGAGTGCAGCATCCTTCTTTATCTAATACTGATGTGTCAGAAAGGAAGACCCCATTGAGGAAGAAATCCAGGCAAAACTGCTTTTTATGTACTTGGGATAAAACAGTAACAGTTTTGTCTGTATGGGTTATTCAGGTTGCTTAAAATAGCACAAAACGCTCGGTAGTGCCAGCTATACAGTGTCCACCATAACTTTGCCAGCCACAGAGTACCCACCATAGCAGTGCCAGCAACACAGTGTCCACCACAACAATGCCAGTTATACAGTGCCCAGCATGATCGTGCCAGCCATACAGTGCCCACCATAACAGTGCCATCAGTGGAATGTGTGTCAAAATGTATATTATTTTCTGAAGTATCATGACAAAGAGACAAAGCATGTATGTGTCCTGATGGGTAAGAGCCAGACAGAAGCGCACTGTGGGCTGCATGGTGTGCATCCCTGCCCTTTAGATTAGAGATGATTCTGGGAATCAGCTGGGCACGAAATAAACTATTGACAGTCACTGTGTTGGGATATGCACTGTATGTTCCTGAAATAACAAATACAATTGCAGCAAAGCGTAACAACATAACACACTTCTGCCAACCTTCTTTGGCCCCACAGCTTGAAATAAGAGCTGCATGCAATCTGTATATGTGAATAGGCCTCTGTATACAGAAGTCATATGGACTGTCAGTGATTAACATTCCTATAGCAGTTCTATAGAGTACCCCATCCCTTCATTCTTTGTCTGTATAGTGTGAATTTGTAACTTGCAGTAGTTCCTAGTGGAGGTCACTGTCTTGATGATCACAGTGGTTTTTGTTGTTGGCCTCTGTCTGCAGAGGGTAGAGTGCAGTGACAATTTCCACCCTTCACCTCCACCCTAAATCACCACTGGGTAAAATAGATGGGGGGTACGGCTGCAGGGCGTGTCATGAGCATTAGAAAGCCTCTTCTCTTTTTCTATGAGTATCTGCCTAAGAAGAACAGATGTGGGCACCTGCAGTGACAGGCTGCATATGTTCCAAACCATTCATTGCTATTCAAACGTGTCCACAATGGCAAGTCTTTGTGTAGCCAAAGTCACTAAATATATTAATCTGACTTGGACTTCTCAGAGACTCTGTTTAATTTGTGTTCTCTTCTGACAATAACTACTGAGTGTAATCCCCCCAGTCCTCCAAGTGGCAGTATCTCCGCCTCTTTATCTTTTTGCATCTCTCTACCCAAATCCCCCAAAATTACTCATCTGCTTCTTTCTATTCTATCTCGGCACTGTTCCACCTGTCATACTCACATGCAGCTTTAATTCATGGTGATTTTCTCTTATCTTCCTGAATTCATACAAAAATGTTAGGCTTGGTCTGGTATTAAAGGACAGATTATCATATAATCGCATGATTAAAGACAGGGTTAACAATATAACTTTCACTGCTGTTAGCACAGAGCAATATACCATATTTATTCCTGTTGACCACAGATAGATGTATAAATGCTTAGCATTTTGCTATCTACATTGTGTCATTGGTCCTTTATGCATAGCAGCACCTCTCTCCCATTTTGATTTGTTTTTGCTTGACAATGGTTTCTTTGGGTGCTATTGTAGAGCTCATAATGCAGAGGGACATCAGGCTGTGAATGAAGACAGAAGTAGTTTAAACAAACCCAGCTCTTTCCCAATGCCCTCCTCCATTGTGAGGTGAATAGGCCTGTTTAATTTGGCTGCTAGGAAACAGAGCTTGCAATAAAGCATGTCATGACTGAAAGTGCTCTAATAAAAAGATAAACTATGTAAAAAACTAATTCCTGCAACCAGTCAGTAGGTTTTTTTGTTAAGTGAATAAAATAAACAATTCTTTGTTAACTTTCTTTCAAAAGAATCACAATGTACAATGGGTGTACAGAACATTGATCCTATGCAAAAAGTTGGTATAAGAATAAACAAATCATGTCTTCAAAGAAATGCGAGTTCATATATTTACTTTATTGGGGTTTATATTGTTGTATGTTTTTTGCATTTGTTAAATAAAACAAAATACAACATAACTGTAGTTTCATAGTAATTGGTGATCTAGATTAAATAAATAAATCTTTAATTTATACTAAATCTGAAATTTTCTTATACTTTTTTTTATTTCATGGCCTTATGGAGTTCTATGTTGAATTTGAAATGATTTTTTTGTGTCTGTCTTATACAAACTAGACTAAATGCAAGATGCATCCCTCTTGCATCTGAATGTCAAGCTAAGTGTACTATGGAGATTTCTTACATAGCAATAATGTATCCTATAGTTTTAAGTTGTCTTTGAAAAGGATTAGAGGCATGCTAAGGCTATGTTCACACGGCTTATTACGCCGTGTGGACGGGGGCGGGAGCAGGGGGCCGGCACCTCGCTGGCCCATAGACTTTCATTACCAGCGGCGCGTATACGCCGCTAGTAATTCACGTCACTTATTTCCCTCCGCGGGTTATTCGCCGAGCAGGGAAGAGTGACGTAATCCATAGTTCTCTATGAGAACTGGATTACCGTAATGACTGGGACGTATTCCAGCCGTAATTCGCTCACTAAGGCGCGTAATTACGGACTGAAATATGTCCCATTTTAAGCCGTGTGAACATAGCCTAAGTGTTACAGCACCCTTAAGTGGATTGAATGCTATGTGTCTAGCTACTATGAAAACTGAAGCGCATAATTTGAAGTAGGACATAATTTTTTATGTCATAATCAAACGCATTGTTTTTGTTAAACCTGGTTATGTTCGGAGATTCTGGAGCAGCGCAATTTTTTCAGGTCACCAAAATGGAAATCTGACAGATCCCATTGTGGTCAGTGGGGTCCGTCAGGCACCTTTGATGTCTGTTATTTAATGCCTTAACATGTAGATAGGATAAAATATCATTATTACTATTGTTCATTCAATTTATTCCATTGAACTGAAATACAATATAATAATATTTAATATAGGAATGTTATAGAACAGGGTATTAAACATATTGTTATTTATCAGTAAGGGATTATCAAAATTATATGTATAAAGAAAAAAATGGTATGAAACGGATTTAAATAAAAAAAATAACAAAAAGAGTACAAAAAAGTGGAAATATAGTCCTAAAATGAATGTGAAATCTCCCTGTTTTTCAACATTAGAGAATGTGCACTGGTTTGTGTGCAGTTTACAAGTGGCAGATGGCTGCATTGTATGGCACATACTTTAACAGGAACCTTTACAACCAATCCTAAAGAATGTGACCTGCCACACGAGGCATTGGTCCAGGGCCAGAAAACTCTGCTTTATGAGGATTTAACAATTACTTGCTAACACAGCCGTGACTAGTAAGAATTTATTTATGTTGATGTCTTGTGTAGAAATCTGCCTGTATTTTTATAACAGTAAATCGGGAAGCCAGAAAATACACATTTTCTGCCAATATTACAATTTAATATTTGTTTGTTTTTTAACTACTCTTTCTTTTCCCCTTTTGTTTCTATTGAATATTTATTTTGTTACAGACTTTTTCCTGCTACTTTAAACAAAATCAACCTTATACCATGGTCAATACACAATAGAATCTAAGTTTTTTTTTTCAGTTTCTTTTTTATATAAGTTTAAGGTTACGTACATATAAATAGAGAAAAAAATCTATTGTATATACAGTGGTGCTTGAAAGTTTCTGAACCCTTAAGCATTTTCTGGATAACTGCATAAATTTGACCTAAAACTACATCACATTTTCACACAAGTCCTAAAAGTAGATAAAGAGATTCAAATCAAACAGATGAGTCACAAATATTTGACTTGGTCATTTACCGTATATACTCGAGTATAAGCCTGAATATAAGCCGAGGCACCTACTTTTGCCACAAAAAAACTGGGAAAACTTATTGTCTCGAGTATAAGCCTAGGGTGGAAAATGCAGCGGCTACTGGTAAATTTAAAAAATAAAAATGGATTCCAGTAAAATTACATTGCAGTTATAGGCAGTTTAATGTCCCTCATAAGCACTGTAATGTCCCATAGGCAGGTATATGTTACACATAGTCAGGTTATAGGCAGGAATATGTACCCCATAGTCAGGTTATAGGCAGATATATGAGGAGAGCACCAAATTGGTGTGTAGATTTTTGAATTGCATTTTTCCCCTTTACCAAGCATCTGAATATCACAACGCATTATGCAGATGCACTGCACTGATGAGGGGCAAAGCCCCGAAACAGCTGTCTGCAGATGGGTGATACTGGCTTGATAATATCCCTTTTGCTTTCTGAATACTCAGTGGGTCAAAAGCAAATTGAGGATTTCTTACATCCAATAGAGGGCACTTGAAGTTCTCAGCTTCTTTCCCATAATGGCTTGTGATATGCAGATGCTTGGTAAAGGGCAAAAAGGCAATTCAAAACTCTACACACCTATTTGGTGCTCCCCCAACGGAGAGATGTTCCCCTTTCTGAGCCACTAATTGCCTCCCACCCAGCCAGCCAGCATCGATCTGCTCTGCACTGAGGAGGGGCAAAACCCCCAAACAGCTGCTGTATGCAGATGGGTGATACTGGCTTGGCTAATATCCCTTTTGCTTTCTGAAGACTCAGTGGGTCAAAAGAAAATTGAGGATTTCTTACATCCAATAGAGGGCGCTTGAGCTTCTCAGCTCCTTTCCCATAATGCCTTGTGATAAACACTACTAGAAAGACCCTTAATTGAAAACTATACCCCTGAAGGAATATATCCAGGGGTGCAGTGAGTATATAGACCCCACAGGTGTTTTACAGTTCTTTTAGCACTAGGCTGTGAAAATTTATTTTTTCCAACAAACACCCCAATTTGTTACACAATTTCTTCCAAGTTCGGCAATACCCTATCTGTGGGTGTAAACTGCTGTTTAGGCACATGTCAGGGCATATAAGGGAGGAAACCCTATTTGGCTTTTGAAACGCACATCTTGTACCAGAGCAGGTGAAACCTTCCAGAAGTCACCCCATCTCGTATTCAACACCCCTCAAGGATCTCATCTAAGGGTGTATTGTATTCTTTGAGCCCACAGGTGTTCCATAGTTTTTAGCATTGGGCCATGAAAATGGGGGGGAAAAAATCCCAGTTCCGCCATTGCTTTTTGGGCTTCATTTTTACAGCGTTCGCCATGTGGTATAAATGACAGATAGCTTTGCTATACGGGTCAGTATGATTACAATTACATACATTTTATTAGTTTTTTTTTTACTTCTACATAATAGAAATACTTTTGTAAAAAAAAAAAAATTTTATCCAGCAGTTATGTCATAATCCAGCAGTCATATTTTTTTTATTTTTCTGTTTATGGCGCTGTATAAAAACCTGTTATGGTACCGTTTTCATATGATGTTTTGATCCCTTTTTGTTAAGGTTTTTGGTAGGCAGAATGAACAAAATACAACAATCCTAGTAGTGTTTTTTATTTTTATGTTTGACGGCGGTCACTTTATGGTATAAATGACATGTTAGCTTTTCTCAGCAGGTCTATACAATTATAGTGATACCTAATTTATATATTTGTTATGTTTTACTGCTTTTACACAATAAAGACACTTATTTAAAAAAATAAAAACAACATGTTTTTGCATCGCTATAGTCTGAGTGCTGTAACTTTTTTATTTTTCCTGTGTACAGAGCTGTGTAGGGGACTTGTTTTTTTGTGGAATAAGTTAATGTTTCTATTGGTACCATTTTTCAGAGGACATGACTTTTTGATCACCTTTAAATCCATTTTTGGAAGGCAGGATGAAGAAAATACAATTTTTAACAGCGCTCATCGTGCAGTGTTCGTGACATGTTAGTTTTACGGTAATACCCAATTTAAATAGTTTTTAAATGTAGTAGCATCTTTTTTTTTTTAAATTATTTTTATTATGTAAAATAATATTTATGCATCGCTATCTTCCGATAGCCATACATTTTTCTTCTTCCGTATACAGTTCTTTTTTTTGCGGGATGAACTGACATTTTCAGTTCACTTTGGCGTTTGACTGATCGCTTTTTTATTCCATTTTATGCACTGTGGGAAAAATCACAATTCTGCCAGTTTTTTTACACTGTTCATCGGGCGGGTTAAACGTGACGGATTTATAGGCTAGGTCATTATGGACGCGACAAAACCAAATATGTGTACTTAATTAATTTAGTATATTGTAATGGAAAAAAAGGTGGTATATGTATTTATTTTATTCTTCTTTTGCATTTAAAATTTTAAATGCAAATTTTAAATCTTGGAACAGCCCTCGAGACAGAACTATTGTAGTTCCGTCTCGAGGGCTGTTCCAAGGCATGCCGGTCTGAGAAAGGAGGCGTGGTCCTCCAAAACGTCACATCTATGGCACTTGGACGCTTCAGTGGTAACATCTAACTACATGCTCCACTATGTTTCAGCCTGCTTCTTCGAGCATGGACTTCCAATTTGTATCAACATAAGAACTGAGATGCATACGACTGGATTACAGGCCTTTGTCACTAAGTGTATTATAATATGACTTATTGAAACCTGAAAAGTGACTGGGCGTTGTAAAAATATTTGATATAAAGTAAAGAATTTTAAAATTAATATTGGACTGATATCTTTGAATACACAGATGTTACTTTGGGGATTAAGGAGAGAAATTCCCTTTTTCAGTCTGTTTCTGTAATCCAAACATTAAGGCTTATGGTGGTTTAAATTTATTATCGACATGTCACTTCTTCGTGGCGTTTATGCGCTGCTGCCAATGCTAGGCAGCGTGTACGTCTACAACACACGGCATATTGCCGTGTGTACAGTACGCGCCCCAATGCGCCGTGTGAACATACCTTTAGGCTAAGTTCACACGGCTTAAACTGGGGCGCATTTCGGTCCGTATTTCGCGCCATACTGCGCTCAAATATAATAATAATAATCTTTATTTATATAGCGCCAACATATTTCGCAGCACTTTACAATGTAGAGGGTATAATTACAGACAAAAGACAGACATTACACAGTGAAACTACTTACAGGTGAGACACAAAGGTGTGAAGGCCCTGCTCAAAAGAGCTTACAATCTAAGAGGGTGCCTGGGGAAACAAAGGGGGAGAAGTGCTAAATTTACAATGGCCCAGCCATGCTTTATAAATATGGGGAGGTTTACATAAAAATTTGGTGAACCTGCCACCATGACTGTACATCTATATACAGATAAGTGGCTGTGAGTGCCCTAATGTAGGGAGTGACAAATCTGTGTGATAGAAGGTGGGGGTTAACAATTAGTGGTTTTGGTAGGCCTGCCTGAGAAGATGTGTTTTCAGAACACTCTTAAAACTGCGAAGGCTGGGATTGTGCCTAAAGGTACGTGGGGATGTTCCAGAGAAGGGGTTTGCAGCACGTGCAAAATCCTGAAGACGGGCATGGGAGGTTCGGATGATTGTAGTCTGTAGTTTGATGTCCGTACTGAGCGGGAGAGCGGGCAGGGGGGTAACAGAGATAGGGAGGAGATGTATGGGGGGGGCAGCACGTGTGAGAGCTTATGAGTGAGAGTGATTAGTTATGCTGTATTCCTGTACGGATGGGAAAACCAGTGCAGTGACTGACACAGGGGTAGAGGAAACAGTATAGCGGTTTGGGAGAAAGACAAGCCTGCTGCTGCATTCAGGATAGTTTGGGAGAAGGGAGAGTTTACAGAGAGGGAGACCAATAAGCAGGGAGTTTACAGTATCCAGACGAGAATGAATAAGAGCAACAATGAGAGTTTGAGTTGTTTCCACAGAGAAAAGGACGGATTCGGAGATGTTCTTGGGGTGCAAGTGACCGGGCGGGCAAGGGGATTGGATATAGGGGGTGAAGGGTTCAGATCAGAGTCTAGAAAACCCCAAGAAAATCAGGCCTGCTGCCTCGGGTTAGGGTGATGCCACCACTGAGAGAGAAATAGCAGATGGGGTTGGTTAGTAGATGGGGGAAAAACAAGAAGCCGGTTTTTGGTGAGGTTTAGTTGGAGATTAGAGAGAGGACATGATGTCAGAGACAGCGGACAGTCACTGGTGTTTTGTAGCAGGGCGGGAGTGAGGTCTCGGGAAGAGGTTTATAATTGAGTGTCATCACGAGAGGTGGTACTGGAAGCCAAATCTACTGATGGTTTGGCCAAGGGGGGCTTTTAATAGATTGAGAAGGGGAGTAGACCAAGAACTGACCCCTGAGGGACCCCTACGGCAAGAGGGAGAGAGAGGAAGTAGAACCTGCAAATGAGACACGAAAGAAGCGGTCAGAGAGGTAGGAAGAGAACCAAGCGAGAGCAGTGCCCCTGGATCCAATGGTGCTGACCCAGCTGAGAGGAGAAGATGGTGATCAACAGTGTCAAATGCTGCAGAGAATCCAGAAGAACCAACAACGAGTATTTGCCCTGAGATTTAGCATGTGGAGAATCGTTAGAGACTTTAACTAGAGCAGTTTCTGTGGAGTGAAAAAGAGGGGAAACCCTTTGATTGTAGAGGATCCAAAAAGGGGAGTTAGCAGAGAGATAGCGGATTAGGCGAGGAGTAGACAAGCTTTCCCAGGAGCTTAGAGATAAAGGAAGGTTAGAGACTGGTCGGTAGTTGGCAGCACAGGATGGGTCCAGGGAGGGTTTTTTTAGTAGGGGAGTTATAGTAGCCTGTTTAAAGGAGGATGGGAAGATCCCATGGAAAAGAGATGGGTTACAGATTGCAGTAAGGTGAGAGAGGATAGCTGGAGAAAATAGACTGGAGAAGGTGGGAGGGAAAAGGGTCGCTAGAGCAAGTGGTGGGGCGAGCAACAGGAGAAGCCTGGATACTTCTTCTTTTCTTATGGTTTAAGAGCTGAGAACACACTAGAGGATTTTGCGGGGAGGGACAGGATGGTTTCTGCTTGGGGTTTGTGATGAGATGTTATGCCGGATACTGTCAATTTTGTCTTTGAAGTGAGTGGCCAGGTCCCAGCACAGAGGTCAGAGACCGGGGCCTGAGCTTTAGGCCTGAGAAGGAGTGGATGGTGTCAAAAAAGGCGTTTTGGGTTGTTTGTTAAGGTTGAGATGAGGGAGGTGAAATGTTTTTGTTTGGCGCTGTGAAATGCGCCACGGTCATTAAGGTAATCCACAGTTCTCATAGAGAACTATGGATTACGTCGCGGGGGGAGATAAGTGACATGTCAATTACTAGCGGCGAATATGCGACGCTAGTAATGAATGTCTATGGGGCCGGCGGGCTCCCGGTCCCCAGCCCCGCGGGAGCTCACGCGGATTGGCACGCGCTCCCGCAGTCCCGGCGCAAGAGCGGGGTGGAAATAGGCCCCGCAATTATGCCCTGTGAACATACCTAAAAAGTACAAAGTGGTGGGAAAGGAACTATTATTATCATGGCAAACTGTTTATCGCAGCAGCGTTAGGATGTGACAGACAGCCCGGAAGCCTTTGTTGGGCCTCCGGGCTGTCAGAGAAGCCAATGGAGCCCGCAGGGGGCTCTGATGGTTACAGAGGGAGCCCTCTCCCTTTGTCTTTCCAGAGGTGTCGCAGTCGCAATTGGCCGCGGCCTCTAAGGAGTTAAAGTTTTGAAATGGCAGAGTCAAAGTCCTGGCCTTAATCCAATAGAATTGTTGTGAGAGGAAGGTGTTTGGGCTAAAATCCCCTGAAACTGATGTGCAGGACTAATCAACAATTACCACAAGGGGATCATGCTAGATACTGAATGTAGTTTACATACTTTTACCACTTCAATAGGTGACTTTGGATAGTTTTCCTCAATAAATAAACAACCAAGTCAATATTTTTTACTTGTTTGATTTGGTTCTCTATATCTCCTTTTAGGACTTGTGTGAAAATCTAGTTTAGTTTTACGTCACATTTATGCAGAAACAGAGAAAATTCTGAAGGGTTCAAAAACTTTTAAGCACATACACACTCACATAGGTGTACACACACACATATTATACATATATATTTAAAATGTAAACACAGAAACACACACATAGCTTTTAATAGCACAGCATTTGCATGAAACAAAATGTATTGCAATCCCTAAAGTGGTAGAAATGCATTGCTAATTTCTGCTTATATTACATAGTTGCAAGAGCAGTCCTTGAAAGCCGCATAATTGTCAGCAATTATAGGCAGCAGGCTGTTGAGTTTGGGGTCCCCATCCTTTCTTGGTATGAAGACTGGCCCCAGGTCTTTCCCAACAACCTTTTGAGAGGCAAAGCCATGTTTTGCATGTTTCTTAGATAATGATCCACATTAAGTGTGTCCTGATTAGGGCTAAGGCTTAAGGAACGAACCTATAAACTGGCTGGAGGCCATGTCAAACCACAATGTGACCTTTGGCTGATGTTGCATCTTTTTAACACTGGCACCAGGATCCACCCGGTAGTCACAATTGTAGTGGTTCATAAATCCTCTCCTTTGCTCCAAATGATGTTGTGAAACAACTAGCGCCGGTCTGCTCAGCAAACAATCATGGTGTCCAAAATCTCCATCTGACCATCATAACCTTGTACATGTAATAATGTTGCCAATAATGCAGCCTTCAAGGGTTGTTCTTGTAACTTTGGAATAATAGCAATAAATTAATTACCAATAAAATTTGACCATCGTATTACATTTTGCTCCACGTAAATGTGTTAAAGTAATTTTTAGTTGGGAGATGCTTTCCACTAGAGATGGACGAATTTCTCAAAAATTCGATTCAGTGACTTCACCAAATTTTCCGACAAAATTCGTTTCGGGCCGAATTACTTCGGGACAAATTGCGTTAAAAAACAGCTATTTCCTGGCTGCACAGAGCCTGCAGGGTGTTGTAGAACATTGTGCCATGCTTAAATATGCAGAGGGAGCTTGGTTTGGTCTTCATACAATGTTGTGTTTTAGTATGACACGCACATGACTGCCGCCGCTCTTAGAATCGCTTCACTATACAAATTCCCTGGGCACTTAAGAGGGCAAAACTGACCAAAAAACTGAAGCGGGAATGTAGCCTGATAATGTCATGGCAGCGCCAGCTGGAAAAAAACAAGCTGAGGGCTCAGGTGGCAACATCAGTGACAGAGTGTGGAGGTGACGGCGGCAGCCACAGCAGCATGAGGTCAGAGAGTGGCACAATGACATTCTGGAGGTGGCAAAAACAGGAGTAGGCCACAGAGTGGCACAATGACACAGTGTGTAGGTTACGGCAGCAGCCACAACAGCAGCATGAGGTCAGACAGTGGCACAATGACATTCTGGAGGTGGCAAAAACAGGAGTAGGCCACAGAGTGGCACAATGACACAGTGTGGAGGGCACGGCAGCAGCCACAGCAGCAGCATGAGGTCAGACAGTGGCACAATGACATTCTGGAGGTGGCAAAAACAGGAGTAGGCCACAGAGTGGCACAATGACACAGTGTGGAGGTCACGACAGCAGCCACAGCAGCAGCATGAGGTCAGACAGTGGCACAATGACACAGTGTGGAGGTCACGGCAGCAGCCACAGCAGCAGCATGAGGTCAGGCAGTGGCACAATGACATTCTGGAGGTGGCAAAACAGTAGTAGGCCACAGAGTGGCACAATGACAGAGAGTGGAGGTCACGGCAGCAGCAGCATGAGGTCAGAGAGTGGCACAATGACAAAGTGTGGAGGGCACGGCAGCAGCCACAGCCGCAGCATGAGGTCAGACAGTTGCACAATGACACAGTGTGGAGGGCACGGCAGCAGCCACAGCAGCAGCATGAGGTTAGACAGTGGCACAATGACATTCTGGAGGTGGCAAAACAGTAGTAGGCCACAGAGTGGCACAATGACAGAGTGGAGGTCACGGCAGCAGCAGCATGAGGTCAGAGAGTGGCACAATGACAAAGTGTGGAGGGCACGGCAGCAGCCGTAGCAGCAGCATGAGGTCAGAGAGTGGCACAATGACACAGTGTAGAGGGCACGGCAGCAGCCACAGCAGCAGAATGAGATCAGACAGTGGCACAATGACAGAGTGTGGAGGGTATGGCAGCAGCCACATGAGGTCAGACAGTGGCACAATGACACAGTGTGGATGGCACGGCAACAGCCACAGCAGCAGCCTGAGGTCAGACAGTGGCACAATGACTGATTGTGGAGGTCACGGCAGCAGCCACAGCAGCAGCATGAGGTCAGGCAGTGGCACAATAACATTCTGGAGGTGGCAAAACAGTAGTAGACCACAGAGTAGCACAGTGACAGAGAGTGGAGGTGACGGCAGCAACAGCATGAGGTCAGAGAGTGGCACAATGACACAGTGTGATGTTGACGGCATCAACAGCAGAAGCAGCATGAGGTCAGAGAGTGGCACAATGACAGAGTGTGGAGGTGGGTGGCAATACCAGTCCCTGGTAAAGATGGTGGTAGGCAGATGGAGAAACTGACAGCAGATGTGTGGCATCAGGCGGTGGCAGCATCAGAATAGTGGCTGAGGCAGGTAGTTTGAACCCAGACTCATTTCTCACAGTTTGGGTGAGGCGTCATGGCTGATGTAGTCTGACGCCTAAGGCATTGGTGTGTGGAAATCCTGGCCGATCCACGCCTGATTCATCTGGACAAAGGTCAGTCGTTCCACATTTCCTGTGGACAAGCGGCTTCTCCTTGGGGTAACGATGGCCCCCTCCGCACTGAACACCCGCTCTGATGCCACACTACTGGCCGGGCAGGACAGCTTCTCCACTGCAAACTCGGCAAGTTGCGGCCACACATCCAGTTTGGCTGCCCAGTAGTCCAGCGGACTTTCTAACTGGGGTGGCAGAGTGCATCTGGACCGAGAGATGATGGCAAAGAGAAACAACTCCCTTCTGCATAGGTGGTGGAGCCTTGACTGGCTGCAATGCCATGCGTGCCACTGGACGCTGCTGCTGCTGCGGCGGCGGCTGGATGGACCACCACATCTGAGCCACGTTTCTCCCAGGCCACCAGATGGTAACGCTGTATGTGTTGACGCAGGGCCGTGGTGCCAACGTTAGCTCCCTGGCCATGCTTCACTTTCTGCCCACAGATTCTACATATACCCATATTCGGCTCCTCCGGTGTCTTACCAAAGAACTGCCACACCGCCGAGTAGCTGATTTTACCGCCAACGCTCCGCACTGAGTGACTACTACCACCTCGTTGAGCCGCTGTGCCGCTACTTTCTTGGACCTGCGAAGCGGGTTTTCTACCCCATGGCCGCTTGGCTCCTGACCTCACACTGCTGCTACCCTGCTGACTCACGGCCACACAACCCACTTGCTGGCTGCGCCGCTGCCTGACGCGCAAGCTGACGCCCTCTTTTCCTGACGATGAAGAAGCCCTTGCTTCACCCGGCTCCCAAGTGCGGTCGGCTACATCATCATCGATTTGTGTTTCATCGTCACTGCTGTCCTCCTCACCGGTCTTGGTATGCAGAGGCTGACCCCTCACAACATGACCTCCCATGCCACTCTCCACATCTATACTTTGCCGCCTACTGCAAGAAGCAGGGGATATTGGTCCCATTTCTTCGCTGCCAAGTAGCTGCTGACTCTCCTCCTCATCCTCGCTGTATAGTGGCACTGAGCCCAGACCACATAGTAGATCTCTGGCTGAGGGAACCGGATGGGACAGAGGCGGGTTGAGGACAAGTGAGGGCTACTGACTCGCTCCTGGGCCATGCCAACTAAGGGTTCTGTCTGACGTTCCCACCGACTCTTGGCTGGGGCTGTCAGATGTCATCTGGGAGGAAGTGGATGACCTAGTCAACCAATCAAGAACCATTGGGTTGCTGAACAACACACGGCTGCTAGATGATAGCGGCAGTTGTGGCCTCACCGAGTGACCCCTGCTGCGACGTCCCCTTGTTGTGCTGCGACCTGGGCCTGCTCCAGGAATGTTTGTGCCACTGCCACTTGCAGGTGAAGAGCCTGCCACCTCTCTGTCTGACATACTGTTTGTTCTAAAATGTACAGACTCTGTTTGATGAAGATATCTGTATATGATAAATACACACCCTGTCTTTGACTCCAAATGAACCCACTAACCCACTGAAGCTTGGGTAACCCTTGGATATAAATTGTGCTCCACAAATGGGCAGGAAAAATTTACTTGTATGTGCCGTTTAAAAACACTGTGTATTTTACTGAATATAAAAGCACAAACAGGCTTAATTAACCTTCAGATATGAATTATGCTACAGGCAAAATTTCTTTTTTGGCGGTGAAAAAGAACGTTTCTTTTACTAAGTATAACTGCAGAAAAATATTTAGTTAACCCTTGGATGTAAATTGTGCAAAAGCAATATGCTGCCAACAATTACCAGCTGTGTAGCGTGTTAAAACGGCATGTATTTTACGGAACACAACAACAGAGAAACTTGTAATTAACCTTCGGATATGAATTATGCTACAGGCAAAATTTCTTCTTTGGCGGTGAAAAAGAACGTTTCTTTTAGTGACTACAACAGCAGAACAACGCTTAATTAACCCCTGGATCTAAATTGCGCAAAAGAAATGAGCAACCAAAAATTAAGTGGTATTTGGATTGTAAAAACGCTGTTTCTTTAACTGAATACAACAGGAACAGGCTTAGATAACCCTTGGATATTCAATGTGCTGAAGAACTGAGCAAATAGCATTAAAATGTTTATGCAGCTGCACTGGACGCACACTGGACTTCAGATCCAATACCCCACAAAATCAGAATTAGAACGTTAAGAGAAGCAGTCTCTGAGACAAGCTGTGACACCCACCAAAAATCGCTGTATAAAAATGAGTTCTTTAGTATGAGATATCATACGCAGCCGCGGCAGCACCTTCCCTGATCAGTACAGTGAGAGGAGTGTGAGCTCCCAGCGTCGCGCCCGGACTTATATAGTGCGGTGACGTCACAGAATCCCGCCGGTCTCTGATTGACTTCATCTCTGCACATGTCATGTAGGCTATGCCTTTCTTCCTCCCAGAGTTATTTGCCCCATGTAACGCCATGTGCTCGCAGCCATTTTATCAATCAAAAGCACGCTTCGTTCCTGCGAAGCACCCCAAACTTCGACTTCACAGTCGAAGTTTTCCTGAAATTCTAAGCGAATTCCACTTCGTTAGAATCGATTCGCCCATCTCTACTTTCCACCCACCATGTATATATGGCATAAATAATTTCTAGACATACACACACCAATTTATATTTATACTCATTTATACTCATTGAAGATAATGGTCACAGATCTATTAATCTGGTGCATAGCAAGTAATCATAAGAAAATAAAAAGGGATCCCCTAAAAAGGGGCAACGAACTTGTGACATACATTGTATCATACATATAGATAACTAAGAATAGCATACCTAAACCGGTAACTATAAATGGTTGCCTTGGATTTAATTTAGTATTTTGTAGGATGTAAAATAATTGCCATGTATTAAACACGTTTGGCCTTTGGCAGTATTCAGCTCAGCCCTTACCTGTTTCCCCGTAGACTGAACAGAGAACAGTTTCATGTACAGAGCTGTTCTCAGTACAGCATTTGGGGAGGAAGATGTTTTTAAAATTAACGACTGTACCATATAGTGTTTCTGTTTAGAGTGCTGTCACAGGAAATTTGATTTTCCGTTGCCAGTAAGCTAAAGTGTCCAACTTGTAAAGAGAACAATTCAGGAAACAGATACATATTAGGGAACTCCTGTAAATGATGGTCACAAAAGCTGTCATCTAGTCAGGTTCTGGTGGACTTACAATAGAAATTAAATTATAAGCCCAAATATTTGTGCTAAAAATGCATAAGGCTGGGTTCACACTCCATTCTTTACTATATCTGAGGTAGCTGTTGGGAAACCTTTAAAAAATACATTGTCAACCCATAGACATCAATAGAACAAATGTAGCCCTATTTGGACTTTGTGTGATCTATTTCCTGGCGGTAGACGTTTTTTGTGTGAAATGCAAAAGCATAGTAGACAGAAAGCATGTACGTATGACAAATAGGGCAAATGTAGTCTAAGTAACACTACGTTTGTTGTATTGATGTCTATGAACCGGCCACAGCTCCGTCGCGATACCCCCAAAGGGTTCCTGTGACGCAGTGAATAACAAAGTGTAAACACAGCCTAAGATGTGATAAAAATTTTGATATGCTCCTTATTTTCTACGGTGAGTGGTTTATGATTTTGAGGAACAAATACTGTATGAATGAAAATTCATAACGCTGCAAGCCCAGCTCACCAGCAATGGCGCACAGAAGATCCAGCAGGCAACTGGTGAGTATCAAAATCCAAAAATCTAAATATATCCAGCACTAATAAAATCCAGAATTTATTATTAATCCATTAAAAAGTCAAACAGTGGGACAAACAACACTGATGCTTTTCGGGTTATGCAACCCGTAATCATAGCACTGTACTGTACTATATAAATGACTGCTCTTGAAAAACGATATAGCATGGAGATTGGAGAATAGTAATGACAAGTAAAAAGGTGATAAATTCTGATAAATGTTTATTTGCAAGACTGAAAGTTATTATTACTGGGCTGATTCAAATGACTTTACTTTAAAATGTTTTTTTGTTGTGCCGAAGTATAAAAAAATATAGATTTAATACTGCAGTAACTACAATAACCCATAAAATAAAGTTAACCTGTCATTCATCCAGCACAGTAAACTCCAAAAGACTAAACTCAAACAAAATATGTTATAGGTGTTATCCCACAAAGGAATAGCTTCTTCACAGGTTGGCTCGAAGCTAACTCTAAACTGACCATGCATGAGAATGAGGAGGGTGGCGCTAGCAACCATCCTCCCCATTCACTTCTATGGGAGTTCGGAATATAGTCCAATAGGTGTGCAGGGCTATATTCGGAACTCCAATAGAAAAGAATAGGGAGGACAGCTGCTAGCATGTCTCCTCAGACTCTCGCACGGTTGGCTCGTAGCTAGCTGCGAGCCAACCAGTGACTCACCTATTCTTTTGTGCAAACACTGTATTAAGAACTGCTCATTTTTTCCATTCTTTTCCACACAAAAAATGTTTTTATACAATACATGCACTCAGGATGTTGACATAAAAAACAAAAAAATTGTCCCACAAAAAAACAAACCTTCATATTGGTAGATCATTTAAAAAATATAACCTCAGGGCCCAAAATAGTTGCACCTTTAAAGGGTTTAAAGCCTTTTTTTCCTGGAGTTCAACACCTCCATAGTTGAAGTTGGTGCTGTTCTCTCACAATTCTGTAAAAAAAAAAAAGTGCCTTTCATGTGGGTTTTTCTCAAAAAAAAAAAAAAAAAATTACCTCTCTTTTGATTGTAAGTCACTTGGGATATAAATTGCCAAAGATTATTGATCTTGGAAGGTGCAACGTTTGGTGTGCTTATATACTCCAACCATAACAATCTGGAGCATCTTTAGCCTGCCTGTAGACTGAATCCCCAACAAACTTGGGCCTTTGTTTCCTCACAATTTGATTTTGTCCACTTACCATTCAGTAGAGACGAACCGAAAGGCAGACATTTTCCTTGTCCTCTGATACCTTTCTCTTCCTGAGGATTTTGCACATGATATTAACCCAGACAGTACATGTGCATCAGCCAATGTCTTTTTGACCACCTAGAGGCAGGGCCGTTCCTAGGCTAAATTGCACTCAGGGCGAGGAAGAAATTTCGCCCCTCTCCCTTCCAACCCCATAAAATAAATGTGCCACAATGCAACACAGTGCTTCACCAGATAGTTGCCCCCTGTAGCCATGCTAGTTGCCCCTGTAGCCATGATAGTTGCCCCTGTAGCCAGTTGCCCTTGTAGCCCTGATAGTTGACCCCTGTAGTCAATTGCCCCTGTAGCCCTGACAGTTGCCCTTGTAGCCAGTTGCCCTTGCAGCCATGATAGTTCCCACTGTAGCCAGTTGCCCTTGTAGCCCTGATAGTTGACCCCTGCAGTCAATTGCACTTGTAGCCATGATAGTTGACCCTTGTAGTCAGTTGCCCCTGTAGCCCTGACAGTTGCCCTTGTAGCCAGTTGCCCTTGCAGCCATGATAGTTGCCCCTGTAGCCATTATAGTTGCCCTTGTAGCCATGATAGTTGACCCCATAGTTAGTTGACCCCGTAATCAGTTGCCCCTGCAGCCATGATAGTTGCCCCTGCAGCCATGATAGTTTCCCCTCTAGCCATGATAGTTGCCCCTGCAGCCATGATAGTTGCCCTTGCAGCCATGATAGTTGCCCCTGCAGCCATGATAGTTGCCCCTGCAGCCATGATAGTTGCCCCATAGTTAGTTGACACCGTAATCAGTTGCCCCTGTAGCCATGATAGTTGCCCCTGTAGCCATGACAGTTGCCCTTGTAGCCATGACAGTTGTCCCTGTAGCCATGATAGTTGCTCCCTGTAGCTAAGGATAATAAAATAATAAAAACTTACTTACCTTCCCAGGATCCCTGCAGCGTGGAAGGTCTGAAGCCGGCGTTCACTGTAAGTGGCGTGACGTCATCACGCCGCTTACACCCGGCACTCAGCTCCCGGGGTCTCCTGGGACAGACGGGAACCGAGACTTAGCAGTGCAGGAGGTGCGGAGAAAGCCATGCGCCCTGCGATGCTGCTGTGCATGTACAACGCTCACTAAGCGCTGATACATACAGGGGAGGAGGCAGGAGGGGAGCGATCTGTCCTGCCTCCTCCCTGTGCCGACAGTGACACTAAGTGTATGCAGCTGCTGGCTTTAACTCTGCACGGCCCTGCAAAGTCAGACGCTAACTGCGGGTCGGGCGAGGTGGGCGGCGCCCCCCCTAGGAACGGCCCTGCCTAGAGGACAGCTCTCTGTATCTCCTGCCGTCCGCAGCAAGCTATTATCTTAGCCTTTTTCGTCCCTGATGTCCAGTCATTCTCACCAATGAACTCTTCTCCTGTTTGTATAGGTGGCTGGGCTGCAAAGATTAAGGATTTTGCATCCTCTGCCACTATTTGTGCCCAGATTAAACCATCCATGGATATCATCGTTGATCTGTCTTCCACTCAGTGTTTCACTACTATATTGATACCTTCCCATAAATTACCCATTTCAGTAAATTGCCACTTGAGACAGACCATGGATGAAGCTTGAGTATTCTTTTGCCAATCTCTGCTCAGCCTCAGGTTCCTTTTCAGATTCTCAGCCTTGCTCCGGGATACCACATCTTCCACTCTATTTGAATCTTTTGTCTGGAACTTCTTATTCTGCTGCTGGCTCTTGGCCTGGACTCTGTTTCTAGCTATGCTCATGTCTCATTCTCCGAACGGTCACATCCTGACCATTCTTCTGCATCTGACGCTTGGATCTGTACCTGACTATGCTGTCCTTTGAATCTTTCTGGAGCACACTCTATACTTCCTGAAGGTCAGGGAATCAGATACTGCACCCCAGTTTAGATAGCAACAAATAGACTATGTCTTAGAGAATGCAAATCTATGATAGTGACATTAACACGTAAGATAACATACTATGGTCTATGGGGGCAAACTTTTGTTATATCCTCACAAGCATTTTCTTAGGACAGCCTTTGTTAGGTCCAAATCTATCATTATCAGAGTGTATTCAGATGAATTAGGGCTTTCCTTCAACAGTTAATTTACAATACATGGCAAAATGTATACCTATTGCATGTATTTTTCCTGTAAATTTTACCCTTTGCATTGTAAAGTGTGACAGCTGTGGCAAAATCTGGGTCAATTCTGTAAGATAATAGGCATGCTACAAATTTGAAAACTCTATTCACATGTATTGTACTATAATTTGTCACAGATCCTCAACAACAAATTCCCTCTTGTCTGGACATATCCTAAAACTGTCAACTACAGAAATTGCAATACAAGGGTTGACTGAGTGAAAAAGTGAGTCCCCTCCCCTTGATGGTGATCAATAACGATTGCAGCAACCCAAAGTTAAGCAGCTGTCAATTACAGTCCCGAAAATCATAGCCATAAAAGTTGGACTTTGAAAAAAAATTGCCTTAGACAATGACTTTTTGTTAGACGGGTCCCCCAATGACAAACTTATTATCTAAAACCATATCACAAGGCATTATGGGAAGGGAGCTGGGAAGCTCACTGCGCCCTCTATTGGTTGTAACAAATCCTCAATTTACTTCTGATTCACTGAATCTTTGAGAAGCAAAAAGGAATAATTGTCAAGCCAATATTACTCATCTACATACGCCGTTTCGGGGTTTTGCCCCTCATCAGTGTAGAGCAGAGAGATACTGGCTTGACTGGGTGGGAGGCAATGAGTGGCTGAGAGAAGGGGGAACATCTCTCCTTATGGAGAACACCAGTTAAGGTGTGTAGTGTTTTGATTGCCTTTTAGCCCACTACTAAGCATCTGCATATCACAAGGCATTATGGGAATGGAGCTGGGAAGCTCATATCTAAAACCATAAGAGATTAGGTGTAATCTGAGTGAGAACATTGTGACATAGAAGGCATATAAGGATCTATGAATTGGCATGCGCCATTTTTGTAACTTGGCGTTGACACACCAGTTCTAAATAGATATAGAAGAGTATATAATACGACAGTATGAATGAAAGTGTTTTACGAGCCAAACATTTTTGGCACATAGAGTGTTATGCACCAAACTTTGTATGGCAGTTTCGCACCAAATCTTGGTACATTAAACTGTGTCGTCACTATGCGTCAAATTTGGCGGTACACCTGTTCATAAATCTATAGAACCGGCAATATACATCAAAAAATGGTGAAAGCGAATTCATAGATGTCACCCATAATTTCTTTGCTTCATAGGATGCTAGCACTGTATAGTACAAAATTACTACCGCATTATGAAGCAAGTTACAAAATTGTAATGGCTTGCTACAAAAACAGCTAACAAAATGACACGTTTACCATGTTGCTCAGACAAGAAACATGGCAGGTTTTAAAGGGATTTTCCCATTTGGTCATTTAGGCCAACTCATAGCTCACTACAAATTGGCCTTAGAAAATAGGGAACTGGTCACGCTTGCAAAGTTTATCCCCATTCATTTCCATGGGAGTTCTGAATACAGCCGAGTGAGTCTATCATCTGTGAAGGCGCGGCCACCTCCCCATTTTCTGAGGCCAATTCGTAGCAATCTGGCTTCATGTTCATAAGTATCAAAATGGAAAAACCCCTTTAACAGATGGAGATAGTCAGCCATTGGCGAAGCAGAAAGTACTTGCTGTGCACTGGCCCTTTGACAAAGGCACACATGTCCCTATAGTGGTTGGGAGACAGCCAGGAACAGTAGCAGAAGAGTGGCTAGGAGAGAGGGGAAAAAGACACAGGTCTTGGTGACTAGCTAAGCAGCCAGTGCACTATTAACAACCTATAAAGCCAAACCTCAAACATAACATAGGGTAAGTATCATTGGAATACTCATGCTCAAAAAAGTGAATCAGTAACACAGCTATCAGACATGAGTACAAGTCTTTATTCAAGAATACCAGGATTATAGGTAAAACCTGAGGAAAATGAATACCAAGCGAAACCAGATAACTGCCATTTCATTTAAAGCAGTAAGGGTATGTCCACACAGTGTAATTGCACTGTAATATGCCCAAAATACGGCCCGCACACCTTTTGGGTATAGCGGGTGCTCAATGGAATGCCAGAGGCTACAGTCCAGTAAATAGGAAATCCACAGAACTCCTTAGTAGTAGAAGAATACAATGTATTAAATCATAAAGTAGAACATGAACTCTCCAATTAAATATATATTACAGAAAGGTGATAGATCAGCCCACAAATCAGTCCGACGTTTCGGCCATAACAGGCCTTCCTCAGGGACAAGGACAGTGGGCGATATGAGGCAGGAGCATGGAGAGTGAGGGCTATGAATACCCAATGTGGAAGTCAGCTGTAAGTGTTTTAGAAGTATGCGCTGGCCATTGTGTACTTCTAAAACCCCCAGTGTATCGCGGTGTGTAGTGTACGCGCCACAAAACACTGTGTAAACCGACTCTAAGAGGACAACCCCTTAGAAATGTATGATTTAGTTAGCTAAATTTGCAAAGCATGTGAAATACATAAAGTAGGGTCGATTATCATAATCTTCTATTAAAAAAAAATATTGAACAAAATATTAAAGGGTTGGGATACGATTAGATGCTACAGCTGATTTTTTTCCCAAAACAGCACCAAAGGGATCTAGTCAAATCCCCTCAAAAACACATGGGCTGCTATTTCCGATGCAAAAGTCTATGTTAGATGCCTGGTTAGAGAAGTGGCAGATGAGGTTTAACACAGATAAATGCAAGGTTATGCACATGTGGAGGAAAAATCCTTTCCATGATTACTTGTTAAATGGAAAAATGCTGGGTAAAAGTGACATGGAGAAGGACTTGGGAATCCTGGTGCACAGTAAACTTAACTGTAGCAGCCAGTGTCAGACAGCAGCTGCCAAGACAAATAGGACAAATAGGATTATGGGGTGTATTAAAAGGGGCACATAACGAGAACATTATTCTCCCATTATTCTCCCATTATACAAATCACTGGTTAGACCACACATGGAATATTGTGTACAGTTTTGGGCATCAGTGCACAGGAAAGACATTGTAGAGCTTGAACAGGTACAAAGGCGGGCAACAAAAATAATAAAAGGACTGGGTGGACTGCAATACCCAGAAAGATTAGCAAGATTAGGGTTATTTAGTTTAGAGAAATGACGGCTTCGGGGGGACATAATAAATATGTTTAAATATATTAAAGGTCAATATAGAAATCTCTCCCAACATTTATTTATACCCAGGACTGTATCTAGAACATGGGGCCATCCTCTACGTCTTGAGGAACGAATGTTTCTACATAAACATAGAAAGGGATTCTTTACTGTTAGAGCAGTGAGACTATGGAATTCTCTGCCAGAGGAAATTGTCATAGTGAATTCAATAACAGAGTTCAAAAAGGGTCTGGATGCATCTCTGGAGCGTAATAATATAACAAGTTATAGTGACAGGGATTTATTCTGATTGCCAAATTGGAGTTGGGAAGGAATTTTTTACCTAAAATGAGGACAATTGGTTTCTACCTCATTGGGGATTTTTGCCTTCCTCTTGATCAGCACTTTAGCAAAATAGGCTGAACTGTCTTTTTCAGCCTCACAAACTATGTATGTGTATGGAATCCATCAGACAGCACTTACCTGCATCATAACAACCTTCTATAGACTACTCACGCTCAAGGTTAAAGTAGTAATCCAGTTATAAAAGAGTTATGCTTAAACTGCAGCACTAAACAATATAATACATTTTCAAAATAATTTTTAGAGTGTACTTTATTAGGGCTAAACTGTAGCATAGCAGTTTGTTTTTGCAACTAGCATACTACCATCAAGGTGACAGATCTGAGTCTTAAAGACATCTGAAATAAAAATATAAAAAATAATTACTAATGGTTTCTCCTCAATTTGGAATGTAACAGACTGTCATGATGGGCCAAACCTCTCTAATCACAATAGTCCACAGAGTTCTCTAGGCTCCTATAATGCCTGCTACAGTCTATAGCAATAGCTTCCCTACCGATTACAGGAAGCTAGATGGCAAGGCAGCAAGCCCTGTCTCCTTAAGTATAGGTATACTCTAAGGGTATGTTCACGGCGTTTTAGATCCGTTTTGGATCCGAAAATCGCATCCAAAAGCGCTGCGTCAATCGGACTCAAAAAGCATCCAACAGGCAGGTGCGTGTTTGGATGCGTTTTGGCTCCAGCAGGATCACACCCTATAGTTTTAAATAGGGTGTCTGCTGCGTCTTTCGGATAAAGAATTGACATATCAATTCTTTGAATGGATCCGAAAGACGCAAGTAAACACCCATTGGCGATCTCTCGTCTGAACGCCGATGCGTGTGTTACATTGAAAACAATGTAAAATCACATTGCACATTTTATATGCGTGTTTGGGTACGTTTAGGGTCCGAAACATGGATCCGAACATGTGTCTAAAAATGGATCCAAAATCAGATCCAAAGCAGCGTGTGAACATACCCTGAGGGCTTGTCCCCATCACAGTTTTTTTCAGTCGGTATTATGGCATGTCCCCACGGCAAGGGTTGTCGGCCGGTTTTTCAGCCGGTTTGCGGTTTTTCAGACCGCCTGAAAAAACGGCCGAAAATGAGCACAATTGTGCTCTATGGAAAACCCGTGCAGCAGTCCCCACTGCACGGGTTTTCCGTCGGGCGGTTTTGCCGCCGGCCAAACACTGAGCAAGCACCATCTTCCGTCCGGTTTTCGGATGGAATCTGTGCTTCTCAATGGGAGGGAGGAGGGCTGTTCTCCGCTCATTGCGGAGAAAAGCCGTCCCCCCCGCAGCCGTAGGGACGGGTGCAAAACAAGACAAATACCAGCCGGCAAAGCGGCCGGTATTTGTCCTATGCCGTGGAGATGCGCCCTTACAGATGGTTTTCGGATTTGAAAGCCATCTGTAAACCGACTGTCAACCTCTTTCTTTCATTTTAATAGAAAATATGTGCAGCAGTCCACATCCGCCGGATGGTTTTTGACACTGCCAGCGTTGCTAAAAACTTAGAACATGTTCATTCTTCTGCCCAATTTTTGGTGCAGAACATGAACAAGTCAGTGATTGAGGGGGATGGGCGAAACGACAAACAGAACCGTCCCCCAAAACTACGTACACGATGTCAAAATACGCGCCGGATTCTTTTAATCAGAATCTGGCCGGTATTTTAACCTGCCATCTGGACGCAGCCTAATAAGATTAATTTAAAAAAATGATTAAGACCTGCAATGTAATTATTAGAGATTATGTGCCGACTGGTAAGGACTTCTATATGACGCACCTTGCTTTCCTTGTCATGGCCATGTTGACTAAAAGCACCACCACCACAGCCACTATACAGAGTGGGCCCTTCTCCACGTGCATTACTGCCATTGTATAAATTGTACATACTAAAAATTGTCCATTGCTTCAAAAGCCATGGGTAGTGGCCACAACCAATGGTAATATTTATAAAAGAAAAGCAAGCCAAAAAAAAAAAAAAAGGAGTATGATTTGAGCCAAATGTATTGTTTATGACACCTGCGTCAACAGATTTGAAAAAGTGATGTATCTAGAACATAACGTAACATTTCAAATTGTTTTTTTTTTTTTTGTATAATTTATTTTTATTGTGTTAAACACATCCAGATACGTTTTTGGATACGTTTTCTGAACTGCAAATGTGCAGTGTGTAAAACGGATCAAGAACTGAAATGTCAATTCTTTGAACGCTTCCATTTTACGCAATGCAAAAACGTATTTAAAACATGTACGTCTGAACGATGATACGTATTTTACATTGAACATTGTTAAACATGTTTTGGGGTCCGTTTTTCGGTACGTGAAACGTACCCAAAAACATATTTAACAAACCCTGTGTGAACATACCCTTACACCTTACAGACCTTGTGTCCTAGGTTCTAATCTCACCAAGGACAACATCTTGTTTTGCTTTCCCCACACTTCAAAATTATAATGGTAGGTTAATCTGGAATTTAGACTATGAGCCCCACTCAGGACAGGGACCAATCTAAATAAAGATGATAATGTCTGTACCATGCTGCGTAATGTAAGGGTATGTTCACACGGTGTAATTGCGGGACGTATTTCAGCGAGTAATTGCGCTGCAATACACCCAAAATGTGCCCTGCAATTACGTTAATCTATAGCTCTCACAGAGAGCTCTGAATTATGCCCGTCTTCCCCGGCGTATAATACATGTCACTTCTTACTGGCGTTTACACACTGTGGAAAATAGAAGTGAATGCTTTATAAGTACGGGCTGTTCAGCGCATACATCTAGAACACCTGACATATTGCAGTGTGTGTACAGTAAGCCCTGCAATTACGCTGTGTGAACATCCCCTTACAGCGCTATACAAATTAACATGATACAAAATAACCATAGTCAGAGAGTTGCACCAATTACATGTCATGTCTATCATTTCAATACGTTTGTCTCAATTTACAACATTGTAAAAACTTCAAAACACCTTAATTTTCCCATTAATTATACCGTATATTAAAAAATAGCATGCCTTAATTGGTACTGCCATGTTGGTAGAATATGATCTATTAAAATGTAATCCTATTATGGATGTGCGGTGAACACTGCTGAGACACCCACCCCCCCTGGAAATATATACTTAATAACCCAACCCTGCTATTTCTGTATCAGTGTGTGGGGTCTTGGAGTCCGATCTGTCCTTCACTCCCTGCCCGATCTGGTCACCTGCACCTCAAGAACATCTCAAGAATATGTGAAAACAACTCAAACTCTTATTAACTTGTCTAATGTAACTCCTTGCTTATTGGCTTCCCTCCCCAATCCATCCTGAATGCAGCAGCAAGGCTCATTTTTCTTTTCAGTCACTATACTGATGCTTCTACCCTGTATCAATCACTGCACCGGTTGCCCGTTCAGTACAGAAGACAACATAATCACTCTCAAACATAACGCTCTCCCCACTACATCTTTTCACTCATCTCTGTTTACCACCTTGCCCGGTCTTTGCAATCTGCTGATGATCTCACATGTTCGCATCCAAGATTTGGCATTGGCTGCACCAGTTCTCTGGAACATTCTTCCTTGTATGATCAGCCAAACTAATAACACTATAGTTTTAAGCACGCACCGAGAATACATCTTCTCAGGCAGGCCTACCAAGATCCCTAATTGCTAATCCCCTACTTTGAGTGCTTTCACATGGAGCCGTTTTTTTGTGTATTTTTGAAAGCCTCTTTTTGTGCAGAAATGTACAACATTAATTGCTGTTGCTTTCTGCACAGAAAACGCATCAAAATACGCACCAAAAAAATGCTCCGTGTGAAAGCACCCTTTCAGTCTCACACACACATCTGACACTCTATGCACTTGGGCACTCACAGGTACTTATCTGTTCATAGGTATACTGTCTGGGTGGCAGGTTCATCCACTTTCATGCACTGTTGTGCTCAAAAGTTAAATACAAGATAGCATAGAGTTGTGTTCAAAATTTTACATACTCTGACAGAATTTTTGCTTTCTTGGCCTTTTTTCAGAGAATATGAATGACAACATAAAAAACTTTTTTTCCCACTCATGATTAGTAGTTGGGTGAAGCCATTTATTGTCAAACTACTGTGTTTTCTCTTTTTAAATCATAATGACAACCAAAAACATCCAAATGACCCTGATCAAAAGTCCACATACCCTGGTGTTTTTGGCCTGATAACATGCACTGAAGTTGACACAAATGGGTTTGAATGGCTACTAAAGGTAACATCTTCACCTGTGACCTGTTTGCTTGTAATCAGTGTGTGTGCAGAAAAACTGGGTGAGTTTCTGAGATCCAGACAGACTCTTGTATTTTTCATACAGCCACTGACGGTTCTGGATTGTGAGTCATGGGGAAAGCAAAACAATTGTCAACAGATCTACGGGAAAAGGTAGTTGAACTGTATAAAACAGGGAAAAGGATACCCAAAAAAATATCCAAGGAATTGATAATCTCAGTCAGCAGTGTTCAAACTGTGATTAACAAATGGAAAATCAGGGGCTCTGTAAAAACCAAACCACGGCCAGGTAGACCAACAAAAATTTCAGCCATAACTGGCAGGAAAATTGTTCGAGATGCAAAGAAAACCCCACAAATAACATCAGCTGAAATACAGGACTCTCAGAAACCTAGCGGTGCAGCTGCTTCAAGATGAAGAAAAATGGGCTGCATGGTCGAAATCGCCAAAGAAAGCAATTACTGCGCAAATGCCACAAAGTATCTTGCCTACAATACACCAAACAGCACAGAAACCAGCCTCAAAACTTCTTGGAACAAGGTAATTTGGAGTGATGAAGACCAAAATCGACCTTTTCAGCCACAACCATAAACGCTACATTTGGAGAGGTGTCAACAAGGCCTATGATGAAAGGAACAGCATTCCTACTATAAAGCATGGAGGTGGATCGCTGATGTTTTGGAGATGTGTGATATACAAAGGCACAGGAAACTTCGTCAAAGTTGAAGATAAAATGAATGCAGCACGTTATAAGCAAATACTGTAGGCAAATATGCGCTCATCAGCCTGGAAGCTGCGCATGGGACGTACTTGGACAACGATCCAAAACACAAGGCCAAGTCGACCTGTAATTGGCTACAGCAGAATAAAGTGAAGGTTCTGGAGTGGCCATCTCAGTCTCCTGACCTCAGTATCATTGATCATCTCTGGGGAGATCTCAAGCGTGCAGTTCATGCAAAACAGCTCAGGAATTTACAGGAACTGGAGGCTTTTTGCCAAGAAGAATGGGCAGCTTTACTATCTGAGAAAAGAAAGCCTCATCCACAACTATCACATAAGACTTCAAGGTGTCATTGATGTTAGAGGGGGGCAATTTACGGTATTAAGAACTGGGGAATGTAAACGTTTGATCAGGGTCATTTGGATGTTTTTGGTTGTCATTATGATTTAAAAAGAGAAAACACGGTAGTTTGACAAGAATTAGCTTCACCCAACCACTAACCATGAGTGGGAAAAAAGTTTTGTGTTATCATTCATATTCTCTGAAAAAAAGGCCAAGAAAGAAAAAATTTTTTGCCAGAGTATGTAAAATTTTTGAACACAATCAAAGCTATTTGGGATTTATGAAACAAATTCCCGGACCCTTTTGGGAAACAAAACTTTTTTTCACCCCTCAAAACCTCAAAGATTGTAAGCTCTTGCGAGTAGGACCCTCAAAGCCTTGGTTTACCTGTAAAGATTTTTACAAAGTAATTTTTTGTTTTTGTTTTCCTTTTCCCCTAAAAAGTAGAGTGCTGCCCGGGAAAATGTTGGCACCATAAAACGATAAAAAAGGGTTATCATTACTGTTGCTTATGGTACCTACTACAGAGTCAAATATGAAATGTGACCTCATTTTCTTATTTCCCTTTATACAGCATGTGCAATTTTTGTTTTTTTTTCCCCGGGCCACCTAGCAAAAATTTTTGGTTTTCCCCAAAAGTTCTTAGGCCCAAAAAGCACATTCTTTCCCGAATAAATTTCCCACCAGGTTTTAAACACACATTGCAGTAAGGTTGCACTTTTGCAATTGGCCTTTTTTGGTTTACTATGCAAAAAGGTGCACCATTTTTTCACTGGGGTTGGGTTACAAACCCAAAAACCCTTTCAAATTTTTGGTAATTAAATTTCTTTCCATCACACCATGAAAGTCCTAACCAAAGGGTTGTTTGGGATTGCTGTATAAATTTAATGAACGTTTTCCCAAACCCTTTAAAAAAAAATATATGAATCATCATTAACCACTTAAGCCCCAGGCCTGAAAAGTACTGAAAGGGATTGCTTTTTATGTTTAAAAAATTTTTCAAAAACAATTTACCCTTTTCAATATGTGCCATTAAAAAGTTTCCCACCTATTTTGAGATTAATCCCCCTTGTATGGGCCCGAATCAGCTCCTGTGGGCGCTATAGCAAAAGACCCGTTTGATCACTCCGAAAAGTCTGCCAGCACGGGTTGGGTATAGCAAAAAGACCGGTTATACTGCCGCCTAGTAAAAGCCAGGGGGAACCCCGCCCCGAATTCAAAATGGGAAAACCCAAAAAAAAAGGAATGGTTAAGAAAACAATGTAGTGAGACAAACCCTTTAATGACCAGCAATTTTTTTTTTTTGTTTTTTTCCTTTGTTTTTCAAAAAGTTTTAACTTTTTTTTTTTTAAAAAAAAAAAAAAAAAAAAAAAAAAAAAAAAAAAAATGGGAAAAAGTTAAAAAAAATTAAATTTATTAAAATTTTTTTTTTGAGCGCCCTTGGTTCCCCGACACTGTACAAATTTAATTCATACATAACATAGGGAAACAAGTACAAAGGGAAAAATTAAAAAACTAAACAAATGGCACAGAAGGAAGAGGTCCCGCCCGTGAGGGGGTTTTCACTCTAAAAGGGGGCCTTGGGTTTATGCTGGCAAAGTTGACTTTTTTTGGGGGGGGAAGTTTGAGTTTACAAAAAAAATTACCATGCAACTTTTTTTCATGTTTTTTAAAATTTTTTTACACCCTTTTACATTTCACACTAAATAACCTTTGAATTAAATTTTACTGGGGTTTTTTCGTTTTGTGGAACCCAATAAAATGTAGGGTTTTTTTGGGGTAATGTATGCAAAATTTTTTTTTTTTAAGTATTTATTTTTTTTTTTACTACATTTTTTAAATTTTTTACTTTTTTTTTATAAACCCTTTAAGGGGTAAAAAATTTTACCAAAATTTTTTTTTTCCTTAGTAATATATTAGCAAATTTATATATGCTAAAAAACATTAGGTTGTGTTAGTATTACCCCAGGGAGCATCAGGGGGAGCAAAACAGGTGTAAACCCATTGCAGAAATTCCCATACAAAAGCCCTGGGGAAATTTTTTGGTCCCCAGGGCTGACTGGGCCAAAATAATTTCCCTGGGGTCCCTCAAAACACCTGGATCCTTTATCCCCATTTGGAAATATGGTGCGTTCACGGACCCCCGGGGAATCAGGGGTTTAAACATCGGGAGTGGGGGTTTTCAAACCCTTCAAAAAAGCTTACAAGACCCGCCTAAAGGGAAAAGGGGGAGTTAATTACTGCTCTGTTTCCCCAATTTACTGCGGGAAGGGGAGCTGCAAAACCCTGTTTCCCCAAAAGATTTTTAAGCAGAAAGGGCACCTGCACCACCCACCCTAATTTGGTGGGGGGTTTTGTTAAGGGGTTAATACTTAGTTTTGGTGACCTTTCACATGAATTTCAAAACCCCCATGTTACAAACTTTCTTTAAGTAAATGGTCCCTTACAAAATTAAATTTTTAGATCACTTTTTCTAGAAGAAAGGGCAAAATTTAAGCAGTAACCAAAATCCGGGAAATTTTTGGGTTAAAAGAAATCCCCGGGGCCGGGGCTTAAACCAAAAAACCGTTTTAAAATTAAAACTACCTATTGTTAAAAAACCCTCAAAAAAAAGCCAACAAACCCGGCCCCCCAGTCCTCTCATTACGAAACCCAAAGGGGTTTTCCCCAAAGTAAAAAAATTTTTTAAAACCCCTGGGGAAAAAGGGGAAAAAATTTTCCCCCCGTTTTTTTGGCAAACCCCCCAGTTTCCCCCAACAGCCCCCCCATTTACCCCGTCCCCAAACCCGCCCAAACCATTTCCCCCTTTAAAAATTTAAAAACCCCCTTTAAACACTTTTGGAATTCAACCCAAAAACCCAAAAACCCGGGGCCCCCCCCCATATAGCACATTTTCCCCCCGAAAAAAATTTTCCCCGCCCCGCCCCAAAAAACCCTTCCCCAAACCCCCACGAATTTTACCCCCTCAGCCCCGGCCCCCCCCAAGGTCCCCCCATACAGCACATTCACTGGTCAACAGCACCAGTCCCCTATATAGCACATTTACCCGTCAACAGCACCAGTCCCCTATATAGCACATTCACTGGTCAGCAGCACCAGTCCCCAATACAGCACATGCACCCATCAGCAGCACCAGTCCCCTATAAAGCACATTCACCCATCAGCAGCACCAGTCCCCCATACAGCACATTCACTTGTCAGCAGCACCAGACCCCCATACAGCACATTAAACCCTTTTAAAAAACCAAACCCCATACAAACACACTCACCTTGAAAAAATCAACCCCTTTTACAGCACATTCACCCGTCAGCACCACCAGCCCCCTATAAAGCACAGTCCCCCCCTCCCCAAAAGCCCCCAAAACATCACATGCACTTGTCCCCCCAAAAGCAATCCCCCCATACAGCGCATTCACTGTCAACAAAACCGACCCCCCTTTAAAAACAGATTTATCATCAACAGCACCAGTCTAAAATACACCAAATTCACCCCCAGCAAAATACCTTTAACTGCACATTCACCTTTTTGAAATACAATCCCCCAAAACCCAAAACCCCTTCACCTTGCAAACAGCACCATACCCCTTTCCAGCACATTTCCCCGTTTAATAACAAACAGTCCCTTACCCAGCCAAATTTACCCATCAGCAGCACCACCCCTAAAATACACATTTTTAAACCCTAACACACCAGTCCCCTATAGAGCACATTCACCCATCAACAGCAACAGCACCCCATACAGCACATGCACTTGTCAACACCAGTACTCCCTACGGGATTTTACCTTTTAACAGCACCCCGACCCCAATACAGCAAAATTCACCCTCCCAAAAGCACCAGCCTACCATACAGTACATTCACGATAAACATCACCAGTTCCTCACATAGCACATTCACCTATCAACATCTCCAGTCCCCCATTCACGTGTCCCTCACACCTTTTCCACAAATTCCTATATCAACAACCCCCAATTTTCCCCAAACGGGACTTTCCCCACCCCAAAGGCAAACCCAAACCCAAAAACAACACATTAAACCCCTACAGGGCCCCTCCCCCTGTCCCGCACACCATCCCCCCTACCCGCCCATTTACCTGGCAAAAAGTAACAGCCCCTAATTATGCCCTCAGGGCCCCCACATTTAGCTCATCAACCCCTTCCCACAGGACAAGTTAAATCAAACAAGAAACTGCCTATTCAGGGTGGTCGTACTGAACCTCCGCCTTAAAGAGGCTTTTTCAAAAATAGATTTAAGTTATGCAATGCTCTAAAAAAAAAAAAAAAACATACGGTATTTTTCACACTATAAGGTGCATCAGACCAAAAGGGAAAGTTCACCCCAGGGCATTGCGGTGCTATAGTAAAAGCGGCCGCAATACGCCGGGTGTTTTTCCCAGCGATGCCTGATCCAAACGCATCTTACAAAGCACGGGGGGGGAAGCCCCTAGGGGATTAATTTTTTGCGGACGTTTTGCCGCTAACAATTAACATTTCACTTTTCCCCCCCCGGCATACCCAAAACGATCGTATTGTTTCGCACGGGGGGACGACGTGTAAAACCCCCAAAATCTCTATGGGAAAAACTAAGGGGTTAAAGGTAAAATTTGGGGTGGTTTAAAGCAAATAAAGGGGGGAAAAAGCCCCCCAAAATAACGTGGAACATTTCCCTGGGGGGGGCCGTTCACACGGCACAGGACAAAAAACCGGCCGGTTTTGCCGCGGGGGGAGGGGTGGGGAGGGGGAAACAGCTTTTCTCGGCGATGAGCGGAGAACAGCCCTCCCCCCTCCCATTGAACAGCACAGATTCCGTCTGGAAACCGGACGGAAGATTGTGCATGTTCAATGTTTTGCCGCCGGTGACAAAACAGTCGGGCGGAAAACCTGTGCAGTGAGGACTGCTGCACGGTTTTCCATAAGCACAATTGTGCTCATTTTCGGACGGTTTTTCAGCCGGTTCTGAAAACCGCCGAAAACCCTTGCCGTGTGGACATGCCCTAAGAGTCACTTAAGTTTTAGGTGCAAGAAAATAAGAAAAAAGTACACCAAATTGTATATAAAAGGCGTACCCCTACCAAACATATTAATGTAATATGCCATCAATGTGTGATAGGTGCGGGTCCCACCTCTGGGGTCCACACCTATCTCGAGGTACTGACCCTGGAAAGTCTCCATTGCGAACAGAGGTAATCGGAAATCCAGTTGATTCTAATGGGAATTCTGAGTACAGCCCAGTATGCTGGGACCTGATGGCCTATCCCATCGCTATGCCATTAAGGTGTTAGGTAGGAATACCCCGTTAATACTTTTTAAAAACAAAATCAGATTTTTATGTCCTAATATTCTAATAGTCACAGCTTTTTATTTTTCTGTCAATTCTACTGGCTTATTTTCTTGACATTTTTATTGGTATCATTTTGGTGTACATCCGACTTTATCACCTTTTAATCCATTTTTGTGAGGCCAGATGAACAAAACACCCCGCATAGTTTTTATTTTTTGTGGTGCTCATTATACAGATTAAACGCAATCATTCTATACCTCACTACGGACATGATGATAAAAATAATGTATACTTTTTTATTTAATAAAATAAAGTATTTTTATTGGAGAAATTTGGGCTTTGTGTGTTTGTTTTTTACATTTTAGGTTTAAGTTTTTTTACATAAAATTTTTTAGCTCCATTTTTAAGGGAAAAAAAGTGTGTTATACGTCCCAAAAATACAGCACTCACCTCACCACTGGCTGCTGGCCTTCTGTTTAGTTCTGGATGTCGGCAGTCAGCTTGTTTGCCATTGCCTGACGTAACCATTTGGAAGTGAATGGCTCCAAGTGACGATGCCAGGCAATGGCAGGAGATAACCGCTGTAGACTGTTGGCATCGCGAGCGCTGGGATGGCAGTCTGCCCTGAGGTGAGCAGCAGTATCTTACAGGGAACCTGTCAGGTGGCTTATGCTATGGTAAGAGCAGGATGTAACTGAGGTAGAGAAACTGAGCTCTGCTGTATATAGGTGTAAAGGATTTGGAGTAGGATATCTGAGAAAGAAACAGAGAAAACCCTAAACTGACTCCTTAAGGGATAGTGGAAGTCCTTCTTACCCCGCCAATATACAGTGATTGACAGCTTTCCATGTACAAGTGTGTGTACCAAGCAAACTGTCAATCACTGTATGTGGGTGGGTCCGGCAGGACTTTTAGTTTGAGTGTATGTTCACACGGCTTATTTTGCCGCATATTTGTGCTCGCATTTCGCAGTGTATTGCGCTTTATATGCGGCGAATTGCGCGCAATTATGGTAATTAATAGCTGTCATAGAGAACGTATCGTACGCCCGGGGAGAGAAGTGACATGTTAATTATTCGCAATGCTTACGTGCCACTGACAATGCATGCTGGCGCCCCCCCCCCCCCACGTACGTTGGAAGTACTGTATGCGCCCCAATAAGCCGTGTGAACATACTATGACTTTTACAGATTTTCTCTGTGCTCTCAGATGAGAGGGAAAAAAAATTACCGGGGAAAGAAAACTTGTCACATTGAAAATGCTGTCAGATCTGCAGGTAGCGTGTGAGGCCATGTTCACACGGCTTAACTGCGGGGCGCAATTATTCCCCGCAATTATGCCACGGGGGCGGGGCAGGAGCGGGGGTCGGCCCCTCGCCGGCCCATAGACTTTCATTATTTGCGGCACGTATACGCCGCTGGTAATTCACATGTAAATTATCTCCCCCCCGCAGCGTATTTGCCGAGCAGGGAGAGGAGACGTAATCCATAGTTCTCTATGAGAGCTGTGGATTACCGTAATGACTGGGACGTATCTCGCCCCGTATTGTGTGAGCAGGGAGAGGAGACGTAATCCATAGGTCTCTATGAGAACTGTGCATTACCCTAATGACTGGGACGTATTCCAGCCGTAATTCGCGCAGTACGGACTGAATTACAGACTGAAATACGTCCCATTTAAGCCATGTGAACATAGCCTTACACAGCAGGAGGAGCTGAGCACATTGATATATAGTTGTGTAGGAGATCTTGTATTTCATTCATTTAAGTCCCTGCTTATTCTGGATTACGGAGTCTAGTGGGCGGTGTTATCAGTGATTGACCGCCTTCCTTGTATGAGTGTGCACACAGAGATCAGTCACTGAAAGGACCACCTACTGGACTTCTTAAACTGGTTTTCTCACCACAATGATTGGCTTTTAACATGTTGGAAAAGGTAAAAGGAGACTATTACTAAATACATTGCTTTTTTGATTTTTCTGTGTTCAGGAGATAAAGATTTTATCTCCTCTTGGAGTACACAAGTTTCTCTGGTTAACAGCTGTCTCTCCCTGCTCTCTCATTGCTCTAAGTTGCCATCGGTCAGTCAGTTGGACTACGGCGAATCACTCCCTGCAAAGTCCTATCTCTAGAGTTTGTTTAACTCCTTAACGACCGCCCACCGACTTTAGACGTCGGCTGGTGCAGGTCGTTCGTCTGCAGCGACGTCTTTAGACGTCGCTGCAGACACCAGAGTTTGCGGCGCCCGGGCGCCACAGCAGCGCTAGGATCGGGGCTGTACTACACAGCCCTGATCCCAGAGCATCTCCTGCGAGCACCAGGGAGCGGGGGAACCTCCGCAACCCGATGCTTTAACCCTTTTATTGAGGCAGTGCATTACCGCAGCGTAATCAAAGGGTTACCCTGCTCTGTTTGGTGATCGGAACACCAGGTGACCAGACAGAGCTCGGGGAACGGCTACACAGTCAGCCCTGGGGTACTAGAGTAGCCTCAGGGCTGTCTATGTATGAAGCCATTCAAATTCAAAAAACGTATTGCACATCATGGATAAAAAACTATTAAAAAGGAACATAAGGAAACTTTGAAAAGCATTACCGCTAACTAGGGATATAATGGAAAAAAAATGAAGGTTCATTGTTCACAACTTTTGAGCCAGAAAAAACAAAATGCTTAAGACCAACTTGCCGAAACTTCACACGGGACCTCAGAAGTGGTTCACTACGCTAACTACCTCTATGGTCCTAATCAACCAGTCACTTCAGGGACGAGAAGACCTCTTCAAAGCACAACTTCATTGTTTATAAAAAACTGAGAATAGTGTGGTGAGTACAAAAACCAAAATAATGGAAAAACAGCCACAACTCCGTTACATAATCAAAAAAAACGTTTGGTTTTGCACATGAAAAAACTTTGTTAAAAAAACACACAAGTGTTTTGATAGTTTCTTTACGTCCATGATGTTGCCAGTTTTTTATGTGATCTTGGTGACTATATGTATTTTTGCCACACCAGTGTGCATTTGTGCTTTTTTTAAACAAAGTTTTTTCAAAAATGTATGAAGCCAGTGACCAGGACACAGATTATAATGTATTAGCATATATGGATATGCAAATACATTACTAAGTGTTAAAAAAAAAAAAAAAATTTGAACAGTTCTCCCTTCAGGGGATTTAAAAAAAAAAAAAAAAAAAAAAAAAAAAAAAAATAAAAAAAAAAAACAAAAAAAAGTTTTAAAAAAATAAAAAAAATAAAAATAAATTTTTTAAATAAAAATAATTGTGCATACATTACACACACAAAATAACCTAAACAGATTAGGTATCCACACGACCGTAATAAACTGTAGAATTAATCTAACAAGTTATTAAGTGTGAAATGTGAATGGTATAAAAAAAAAAATAAAAAAGCAAAACATTTTTTTTTAAATAAAAAAAAATTCTGCAATTATTTATAAGCTAATTTAAACTATTCCCCCATAAAGTACAATTTGTCTCGAATAAAACGAGGCCTCATACAACTGCGTCATTGAAAAATAAAAAAGTTACAACTGTTGAAATGCAAGGAGGCAAAAACAAAAAAAAATGTTCAGGTGTTCGGCTTAAGAGGTTAGAGGGGTTTTACCACGAAGGCATTTCATGACGGATTTGTCCCGCTTTAGCTTTCAGTGTGTTCTAATGGGGGTGTATATGATTTGTTTCAACTGCATATCATGTGACCAAGCAGGCTGACATCACCATGTCTTCATGGCGCTCACTCTATATAAATAGACCATTGTTTGATTAAAAAGGTGAGTGGCTACACTATAGCTGAGTGGTACAGCATGGTGGGACAAGCCCTGTAACCCAGAACAAGCAGGGATTTAAATGAAAATATCTATCCCAGGACTAGAAATCAGTCTGCTCAGCTCCAGCGCTATAACAGGCTGCCTGCAGATCTGACAGCATGTTTACTGCCACAGGTCCCCTCTCTAGGACTAGAATACTGATCTGCTTTCCTCCAGAAACAACGCCACCTGAGGGCGCAGGCAGTGCCTGGTACTGCACTTCACCCCATTACTAGAATAGGGATTCCGCCCATGTCCAGGTCATTCTTCTGGCTGGCACTGTACCAGAATACTGGACAATTGTATTGGTGAGGAGACTCCGTCCAGTAACCGTGTGTCCCCCGTTATTTTCCCAGCTGTTGCCCTCGTGTGCAGCCCGCACTCCCATACGCGGAGCAGTCAGCCCTCTTCCCACCTGCAGCCCGCGAGCTCGTACCACGTGACCACCCCGTCACGTGACCGTGTGACGTCAGCAGGTCCTTGAAGGTAAGACGTACAGGCTGCTTGTAGTGGAACTTAGGGTGAAGGTGGCGGCTGGACGGCGTGTGGGGATAAGGCGGCCATACTGCAGTGGCCATGGTAGACGGTCTTATGTCTTCTGAGGTGAAATGAGGCCTCTCGCCACCAACACTATCCCGAGCAAGTGCGGGGTGTACACAGCTGCTTCACTCACTAATAGACCAAAGCTGCGCCAAAGAGGGTCCTCCAGTGTCAGGCCCTGCTTACATCTGCGTCTGAGGCAGAGCCGCTCTTAGTCAATGTTCACACGGCTTATTTTGGGGCACAATTCGCCGCGTGTTTAGCGTTGTATTTGCGCGCTAATAGGGGCGCGCAGCAATTACGGTGAGCCATAGCTCTCATAGAGAACTATGGATTACGCCTCGTCCCCCTGTGCATACAATACGATCACGGGAGATAAGTGACATGTCAGTTATTTGTGGCCGATACATGCCACGACTAATGCATGTCAATGGGGCCGGTGGTCTGCCTGCCCCCGGCGCCGGTCAGCGTGACTCCCAAATCACCCGGCATAATGCGGCCGTGCTGTATGCGCCACAATTACGCTGTGTGACCATAGCCTTAAGGTATGTTCACACGATGTACTGCGGCATGGACAGTACGCGCTGCCCAACATCGTGTGTTTCGGGAGCTTGCGCTAATATTCGCGTATGGGCTAGCAGCTCATAGGCCCCATAGACATTCATTGCTTGCGGCTTGTATTTGCCACAAATAATTGACATTGTACGCGCGGGGGGACGAGGCGTAATCCATAGTTCTCTGAGAGCTATGGATTACCGTAATTATGGGGCGCATTTCCCCTGCAGTACGCTGCCAAATGCGCCCCAAAATAAGCCGTGTGAACATATCCTAAGGCTCAATCCCCCCACCCCACGGTATCACCAGTTTGAACTCTACAATGCTTTGCAGTAAACAGACACCCCTATTAGTGGATTCACAAAAATAACAGCAGCTCTCCACGAGAAATAAGTGGAAACTGTGATAACGTCAACAAATGTCAAGGTATAAAAAACTTCTAGAACATTTTTCTGAAAAAATGTGCAGAAAAATTTCTTACGTGTTTTGGAGCCAAAAGGTTCTCACTCATAACCAAGAGTAGGAACCTTATGGTGCAAAGCGTGATTGTAGTCATAAGTAGGAACCTTATGCTGTGAAATGTGTAAGCAAAACTCATTTATAGCCATAAGTAAGAACGTTATGGTTTGAAACCCTGTTATAGCCATGAGTAAGAACCTTTATGGTATGAAACTTATAAACAAAACATTATCATAGGAGTAAGAACCTTATGGAGCAAAACATAATTATATCCATGAGTAAGAACCTTCTGGTTCGAAATGCATAAGCAAAACATTGTAGCCATGATAGGACCTTATGGTGCAAAACATTATCACAGCCAGGAGTAAGAACCTTCTGGTTTGAAACCCAATTATAGCCATGAGTTAGAACCTTATGTTTCCAAACTCATAAGCAAAACATTATAACCATTAATAAGAACCCTATAGTTGCGATTTTCCTGGTAAAAAAAAAAAGTGTTTTTCCCTTTTTTTTTATCTATTTATTTAGTTTTTGGGGGTCAGTAAAAGCAACACTAAAATAAGTTTTGTAATTGTGTAACAAAGTGTACACAAAGGTAACAAAGTTTAGGGTGTTTTCTTTATATACAGTGCCCATATATAAAATAATATAATATAAATTATTAAATATATAAGACGATACTAATTGTATTTATTATATTTTTTCAGGCTGCAGTCGCCCCCCGCACAATCTACGGCGATGCATTACTGAGCCCACAGTGCCGCTGGCTCCGGAAGCAGAAGGCAGGGTGGTAATAACCGTCCCTGCCTTCTCCCAGCGAGCCCACTGCATTGATGCCCACAATTAGGGCGCGTCCCCACGCCACAGGACAGATACCAGTTGGTTATCCGACCAGTATTTGTCCAGTTTTTGTGACGTGCACACGGCCGCAGGGAGACCGCTTTTCCGAATTAGCGGAGAAAAGCCCTCCCCCTTCACGTTCACTTGTTCATATTCCGCCCAAAAACCGGACGGAAGAGTGAACAAGCACAGCAAACAAGAAGAAGCAAACAGTCTGCAAAGCCGGCCGTGGGGACATGCCCCTAGTTGTGTGTCACCCTATTTAAACATTGCTGGAGAGTTAGATTGGTCAACATAATGTCTTCAAGGGCTCATCGGCACAGTTGCTTTGAACCTTTCAAGCCGAGGGCGCGGGATTTTTTGTCTGATGTGTAGTATTAAGTATTGGGATGTTTTTTCTTTTATATACAGTGCCCATATTTATATATTATAATATATATATTATATAAATATATATTAATTATATATATATATATTTTTTTTTTTTTACAAGGTGGATGCAGCCCCCAGCACTGACTACATAGCTGATCCTGCAGTTACTGAGCCCACAGTGCCCGCTTGCCCCGGGAAGCCAGAAGGTAGGGATGGTAATAAACCGTCCCTGCCTTCTCCCAGCAGAGTCCGGCTGCCATTGGTTGCCACAATTAGGGCGCGCCACATAACAAGTACTGGTTGGTTTATCGACCAGTATTTGTCCAGTTTTTGTGACCTACACACGGCTGCAGGGAGACCGCTTTTCTCCGTGATTAGCGGAGAAAAGCCCTCCCCCTTCACGTTCACTTGTTCATATCCCGCCCGAAAACTGGACGGAAGAGTGAACAAGCACAACAAACAAGAAGAAACAAACAGTCTGCAAAGCCGGCCGCAAACCAGTGCCGTGGGGACATGCCCTTAGTGTGCAGCTGTGAACTCCCTTATTAAAATGGCTGTGCAGAGTTAGATGCCATCCATTCGATGTCTACAACGGGCAGTCGGCATCAGTGTGCTCTTTGACTCTACCTTTCTCAAGCCGAGCGGCGCCCCAGGTGGTTTCCTGCCACATGTAGGAACAGCCCTGGTTGTAGGTTCTGATTGGGGCCTTTGTCACAAAACTGGTGCCGGATTTGTTACATGAGCGGCACCAATGCCTGCCCATCGGGTTTTCATCATGGTGTCAGTTATTATTACATAAAAACAGCGCCACATTCTGCACTACTTTTTTTTTTCATTAATTTTGACAGAATCTATAATGGAGGCTCTGAGCAGACGTGAACTGGGCCCAAATGGAAAAAAAAAATCAGTTTTTAGGTTTATTCGTGTAGTTTTTATGTCTTTTTTTGTTTTTTAATAAATGTTTTGGTACATGTGCTTTTTGATCAGTTTTTCAATCAATTACTTGATTTGTAATTTGGAAAAATGCTACAAACACACACCCATAAATAAAACAAACTGCACATAAATTTTTTCGGTGGAGGAAGAAAACAATGGAGGCCTGTGGGGAGAAAAGCACTGAAAACTGCGAGAAAAGCAATACACCTTCAGCAGGCAGGTATATGAAAAAACTGCAACCACCAAAAGAAACTCAGCCAAAAGTATAAAAAACAGCTACAACGAAAAACGGCAGTTTTGCAAACCATCTGAAAAACCGTTCGCAAACTTTTACATGGGCCTCTACGGAAAACCCATGCAGCATTTCCCACTGCACCGGTTGTCTGCCGCAGGCCACCCGAAAAACATTCTACATGTTCATTCTTCCGTCCAGTTTTTGGACGGAATATGAACAAGTGAGTATGAAGGAGGGGGAGAGCTTTTCTCTGCTCATCGCGGAGAAAACCCGTCCTCCCGTGGCTGTGTGCACGGCACAAATACCGGTCAGATAAACCGACTGATATTTGTCCTGTGCCATGTAAACGGGGCCTTATAGTTCCCTAATGGATTACATTAATATTTGGCATCTGCAGATTTTGGGGAAAAAAGTACAAAAAACACAGCATGTGCCCCTGCCTACATTTTTCCATTGCTTTTCAATCTAGCTTTGACTTAAAAAAGGCAACAAAACTGTAATGGCTTTTTCTAAACAATGCATTGTGAAATCACCCTACGGGTATGTTCACACGGCATAATTGCGGGCCATACTGTAATACGCCCGAAGTACGGTCCGCAATTACGGTAAGATCATAGCACTCATTGAGTGTTAAGATAAGCCGACGTTTTCCCTGGCGCACAGTACGCGCCGGGAGAAAGAAGTGACACAGGGAAAACGAAAGCGAATAGGGGTCGGCACAGAGCACTTTAGAAATACTTCTATAACACCTGGCGCATAGCGGTGCACACAGTACGCGACACTATATGCTGGCCATAAGCCGTGTGAACCCAGCCTAAGGGTATGTTCACATAGCTGATTTTGACGCGCGAAACAGCATCAAAAACCTTCTAAATGCCCCCAGTTCTTTTTCATTGATTCCTATGTAAAACAGTGTTGTAGTTCACTCATGACAAGGTTTTTACGCGCGTTTGAGTCACTTTTCTGGACACTCTTTTCAGCGCTGAAAATGCCTGTTTCAATGGAGAATTTCAAAACCTTGGCACGGTTTTTGCCACATTTTACGCCACGGTTTTTGCCCTGGCTATTAATATGTATGGATTTTCTAGAAAGAAAACAGTGTTGGAAAACTTTGTCAAAAACCTGATCAAATCCTCATCCAAACCTTGTCTGAAAAGTGCTGGATTGAGGCGTTTTTCATATGAGGTTTTGACACTGATTTGGACCCCGAAAATTGTGGCACATACTAAGCCTTATTTATCAAAACTGGCCTGTGTTAGGGTATGTTCACAAAGCGCGTTGAGTCCGTGTGAACATATGTTTTTAGATATGTGTTTGGATCCATACCTTTAAAAAAACATGTCTTTTTGATGTTTTACCTGACATTTTTGTGCCCCATTCACATTACGTTTCCTGCCTTCATCACAGGGGTTTAATCGGGATATTGTCATAGGACACAATAGCGTGAACATTCTCTTCTGGACTATGTTTGTGCTACTTCACAGAGCGAGCCGGCCATGCGCGAGAATGAGGAGGGCGCCGATCGCGTCTATCCTCACCATTCACATCTATGGGAGCTTCCGAGCATAAACACTCAGCTGTCTTCGGAAGCTCCCGTAGAAGTGAATGAGGACGGCGTCGCTTGCAGCCGTCCTCATTCTCATGTATGATTGGCTCCCTGCGAGCGGCCAGCACTGGGGATTTTACATCATGGTAAAACCTCTTTAAGGTATCTTGACAGAGACCTTACTTGCGTTTTTTTTTTCTTATACAGAAAAACATTGCAGCCTGATGTTACATATGTCAAATGCGAAACTTAAAAAAAACTAGATATAAATCATTATGTTGTAGATGTGACATTTTTTAGGTGGTTTGTGTCCTTTCTGCCCCATAGAACTCCATTGTTTTATTTTCCCCTGGTTAAAAAATCAGTGTGTAAGTGTATGCTGCATTTTGTGTTGCTGCTTTTGCACATGAAAGTTGTGGCTTAAAGAGGAATCATAAAATGACATGATCTATGAATATCCAAATAGAGCAACGGGCCAGTCTCCAAGCAGTCCTAATACTGGTTAACTTTTATTGAACACTTCTTTATAAACACCAAATTTCACATACTTTCTGACATGTATATAAAGTATATAAAGTAAAGGGGTACTTAAGTTCACTTGTCCCAACAAGGGCTTCTTTTTAGAGACTCCATTAGACTGGGCAGTCCGTGTCTGCACAAGCTGCAATGTTTCGGGGAGGCCCCTCCCCTTTCTCAAGCACCACCAGTCTCCTGGCGCCTCTAAAAAGAAGCCCTTGTTGGGACTAAGAAATGGGATATTTGGACTTTCGTTGAACGGTATTCACCGCAACAAGTGAACTTAAGTACCCCTTTACTTTATATACATGTCAGAATTTACATGACATATACATGTCAGAATTTACGTGAAATTTGGTGTTTTTAAAGAAGTGTTCAATAAAAGTTCACCAGTATTAGGACTGCTTGGAGACTGTCCCGTTGCTCTATTTGGACTGAATACACACAGGGTTGGAGACCTGTGAATGCTGCTGGTATAGGGGGCTATACTATTATATGTGGCGCTTTAGATTATAAAAAATGATCTATGAATATAGTAAAACAAATGAAACAAACACATCACATTGATTAGCTTTAGGCTGGGTTCACACGGCTTATTTGCGGGGCGTAATTACGCCCCACAATTACGCCGCGGGAGCGGGGGGCCGGCACCTCACCGGCCCATACACTATCATTACTAGCGGCAAGTATTTGCCGCTAAAAAATGACCTGTCACTTATCTCCCCCTGCGGCGGATTCGCCGAGCAGGGAGAGGAGATGTAATCCATAGTTCTCTATGAGAGCTGTGGATTACCGTAATGACTGGGAGGTATTCCAGCCATAATTCGCGCAGTATGGCGCGTGATTAAGGACTGAAATACGTCCCATTTTAAGCCGTGTGAACATAGCCTTAAACATGTAGGCAAGGGTAAATACAAACTATTACCAAATACCACAAATACATTGCTGTTCTGATTTTGCTTCCTTTCAGAGTTAGGGCAGATCTTATCTCCTGTTTGTGCATACAAGCTAGTCTAGGTTACTGACCACGTCTCTCTGCTCTATCAGTCTTGGTCAGGCTGGTGACGTCACTTTCTTCATAGTTCCCATTCTTTTTGTATTCACTCAAAAACTGAAATGAAAATTGAGTTTTTCAAAAAAAACTCCAGAAACTGCCTTAAATGTATGTCTGGGTAACCCCCATTAATCCAAGAATTTACCCTGCAAATGTTGCTGAGCACAGTTTTCATACCTGACAACCCTGACTTTTCTATTACCAGGTGACAGTGAAGCAGTCGTGTGAGGACCTGTTGTTTTTACTTCTCAGAAGAGCGTTTTAAGGTAAATATCTGTTCATATATAAATGTTAAGGTTTAATCTCTTATTTTAGAAGTAGGGATGCAGGATGCAAAAATAATTTCTATCTACTTAGGGCTTGTTCACACGGAGTTTACAGTCCTTTTTTCAAGCGCTTTTAGGATCCGTCTTGGGTTCCGCTCTGTTCATCATAGCGAGCAGTGATAAAGTCACTGCTAATTGTTTAGATCCATCTTGGGGACCGACAGTGCGGACCCCAAGACGGATCCTAAAAGCACTTGTAACACGGAGTGTAAACTCCGTGTGAACAAGCCCTTATGCTGTGCAGCATACAGTATAAATGAAGTATTTCGTTTTTCTCCCACTATGATTTTTAATTAAAATAATAATAATGCAATGGAATTCTCTAAAAAGGTTTTTGTGGAGGCATCCTATGATTACACCACTATGGTGAGGAAGCATGCACCCTCCCTATGTGCAGTCCACTAGGTGCTGCAGTCTCGGGTGATTGCTTCATGTATTCTATACAACCTTTGGGACTGGCGTTACCTCCAGCATTACTGCAGGATAATGGCTGTTAGTTACAGCTGACTCCCACCAGTAGTGTTGTGAGCACAGCTCCGGAGCCAGCAAACGTGCTGTGCCATCCCTCTACAGCACAGTGGTGGAAATAATTATATGTACAGAATGGTGTGAGAAGAAGCTGTATATTAAACTATGCTGTAGCTATGCTGTTTTAAACTTGATTATGATCAGACCCCTACATAGATAATCACCTAAAATGTAGTGTTAAATAAAAAGTGTGACAATACAGTCCCTAGACAATTACAACTTATGATATTACCAGGGCTAATACAACAGCATGAGATTGCAAATCACAAAACAAAATTGGGACTCACAGTACCGTGTCTTGACCTCTCTTTGAACGATGATAATATCAGTGTTGCTGGAACCTACGGTATACATCAATCAGTCTTACAAACCATCGTAGAGATACATATCTATACAAGGGAGCCAGTATAAAAAAACAGGACCAAGACTAACCCCGTTGAATCCCTAAATAATAGTCTGGTCAAAAGCAGAGCGATTTCCAAATTCCCAAGTACTTCAATACCTACAGGTCAAATCCTTTTGCGCATCTAGGCTTCAGGATGTGAAAAAGGAAAGGGGAAGAAATGAATTTGACAGATTGATGGGGACCGGCCTGAATAAAAGATCTATTACTGAAATATATGCTTGTCTTGGAGACAGATATGTATCTTGGGATGCGGAAGAAGGCTTTAAGAAATGGAGTACTTGGTTAGGTATAGATGACATATGGGCAGAGATAATTTCAGGTTGGAACCTGATCCGCAAGTACATCATTAATGAAAAAGGGAGAGAAACTTACCATGCAGCGATCTATGCTTTTGATATCCCTCCAACTCCAAACCTCCCTAACAGAAAAACTGCATGTCCAAAATGTAACAAGGCCAAGACAAAGTTATACCATGCATTATGGACGTGTCCAAGGATTAAGCCATTCTGGAAGGATTTAGGGACCCTATTATCCTTAATGGGGGGACGGCCAATCATCAACTCACCAATAGTGTTCATTCTACATGGACAGGAAGGAAACGAATCGCATTCGTTATCACACCAGGGAAATAGAATCCCAGCAATTATCCATATAATACTTATGGTAGCCAAAAGATGCATATTGACCAAATGGTTAGAGCCGGAAGTTCCAGATCTGGCTATGGTGATAGAACAAACAAAACTATATGCCTTAGCCGACAGATTATATATGGAATGGCATAAAGAATCAATGGCGAAAAATTTCTTCAAATAATGGAGACCCTTCATACAGGAATTTTATACACAACCCGAGATAAATCGGCTGGTAGTTGTTTTTCAGTATACCAGCTGGTTTTTGAAGGAATCACTAATGGGGACACTGGGAAGATTGCAATCCTCTGTTAATAGCACCAATGGATAGGTGGGGTAACACATATATTAATTGATATAGACATGTGAACAAGAATAATACCCTTTGACTTAATTTTATGGGATAGTGCATAGGAAAATCACACATTTCTTGAAACCCTGGGTGGTTGTGTTAATGTTAAGTTATTGTTATGTCCATGTATTACGTGGATTGTGAACTGGTGAACTGTGATTGGTCTCTTTTCCTCATGCTTTACTGAGTATTTAACAAATATTACCTTATTCTAGTTGGAGACCATGTACCTAAAGAAGAGTCGGACTTGATCTGATGGTTACACAATCTTTAACATCTTGTCATAGCATAGTGAGGACAATCTATGTCATTAATTAAGAAAATGCTGGTACCTGATGTTTAACGAATAATGGTTGTATTGGTTGCTATGCCGTTTTTCTATGGTATGGCTTGTTTTCTCTGTTGTATGATGTATCAGATAAAATATATTTAAAAGAAAAAAAAAAAGCAGAGCGATCACACTGAAAAGGGCGGCCCTGCTTCTTGGTGAACGTTCCTTCAAGACCCTATTTTACCCTAGGAGCCAGTCCGGTGTTCGAATGCTTTAACCCTATATACATAGGTTCATCAGGGAAACATGATACCATTGCTGGCTTAGAACTAGATGGTAGGATGCTTTGTACTGCATATCTCTAGAAAAATGGGTCATGTGAACCCAACCTTAGACCTTAGACTGATTGAAAAGAAATCTCCTTTTCCATGGAGCACATTTGGGTATTTTAACACATAGCAGTTGAGGTTCTTGCCACACAGCCAAGAACTGCACAGCAGAAACTGCTTGTGGCTTTACCACAGATTGCCGTAGTTTTTCAGTTTTACTGAGCTTCACCTGTTCTAAGTGAGGTACGATGGCACTTCATGACTTACACATTTCACGCTAAGGGCCACATCTATGAAAACTGACTAGGTCTAAAATTCACTTTCTTTCCCATAGCAACCAGTCAGGGGGCCCCTGTCATTTCATATAGTGCTCTGGAAATATGAGAGGGGCGCTCTGATTGGTTGGTATGGGAAACAAAGTGAGTTTTAGACCTAGTCAGTTTTCATACCTGTGGCCCTAAGTGTGAAAAGCTATAAAATCATCATAAGGGTTTTAGAAAATTGGATATACAGTAAAGCTGTATAAATGTAGCTCTTAGAATTGGCCACTACTGCCAATCCTGTGTCTGCCCTTCATGTCTTTTAATTTATAGTGCTATCCCCACCATACTCATTGCTGGCATATCAGTGTATGTGCTGAGACAACCCTTTTAAATGTTCCAGATTTATATTATTAGTACCTAACTGATCTATTTTCCTAGTATTTTTGCAGCAATGGGCGTCAAAGGACTTCAAAGCTTTGTACAGAATTCGTGCCTGAATGTTTGCAGCATGGTCAACCTAAGGACTATGGCCAGCAGACACAAGTCTTCCTATCCAGGTTGTGTTCCCACCATTGTTGTGGATGCAATGGGATGTCTGCGTACCTGGTACACCCCCGATGCCTGGGTTCACGGAGGACAGTGGAAGGAATACCTGGCCAGTTTACAAGACTTCATTAAAGCTTTTGAGGAAGCTGGAATTCGATTAGTGTTTGTTTTTGATGGTGTTATTGAACAAAAGAAACGAGCAGTATGGGTCAAGCGACGAATGCGTGACAGCATTGAGGTGTCCAAAATTTTTAATATTCTTAAGTCCAGTAGACAGCAGCCTAGTCGAAATATGTTCTTTATCCCGTCAGGAATATCTACATTTACGCGATTTGCCCTAAAGATGCTTGGTCAGGAAATCATTTGCTCACAAGTTGAAGGTGATTATGAGATAGCGGCCTATGCTCTCAAACACAACTGTCTTGGCATTTTAGGGGAAGACAGTGACTATCTCATCTTTAACACAGCCCCATATTTTTCTATTAATAAACTATGCTTAGACAAGCTTGTCACTCTGATGTATTCCAGGGAAAGCTTCTGTGGAGAATTGGGCCTCCGTCTAACAGACCTGCCCCTTCTTGCTTGTCTTCTTGGCAATGATGTAGTTCCAGAAAATATGGTGGAGCAGTTTCATAGGAAATGTATTGGTGCTTATCATTCTTATGCTAAGGAACGCAACAAGAGGGCTAATGCCATTAGGGCTGTGGCTAGTTTTATTTCTAAGATACAGCTGCATCCACATGCTTTTAAAGAAGTAGAGAAGATGATGCCTCCAGGATTCGACTTGACTTTATTGGAGAAAGGGATACAGTCATATGTGCTACCACAGCAAACTTCGCCTTGGATATCTCACAGCACACAGGGCCATCACAGCTGCACTGACGAGTCAAGGACAAGCATATGTCAGGATAAGGAAGTTGTACAGGTAATTTATACTTTGCACCATATTTTGCAGCTGTAATATGAGCTCATACCATGCGCTTTATATAAACCAACTATATTATAATCTGTCTCAACAGTAAGGAGGTTGAATTTCAGGACAACTCCTTTTTTACACTTATAGGGGTTGTCTCACTACAAGGATTGCTTTTTATGTTAAAGAAACAGTAACTTTGCAATATATATCCATTAACAGTTTCCTACCTATTTGTATGGGCTGCATCAGTTCCTCTGGTCACTATTGCTACAGACTTGTTTGTTTTCTCCTGATAGGCTGCCTGTACTGGTCGCTTTAGCTACAGACTTGGTGTCCTCAGCAGCTCATCACTGCAGGCCAGTAGAAACCAGTAAACACTCCTCTGAGTTCAAAAGTGAAACTGAGAAAACAAGGCTGAGGTGAGATGAATTGATTTAGTTAGACAACCCCTTTAAGCCATTCTAGCAATTGCCATAGATCTGGCTTTTAGTGCAGGAGGAAGCAAAGACTGGAGATACATGCCAAAGGAGTGTTATGACCTGAACTATTATCATTGTAACGTATGGTATTTGTGGCTCAGAGGCAGATCCTGAGGCAGTGACCCCTCAGTTGCCTAAATAGGCAACTGGGAGTTACCATTCCAATTGTCAAAGTGGTGTATCCCTGCAGAAACACAGAAAAAAAACTAATATTCTCAAAACAGACAACACATTTCTGATTTAAAAATGGTGCAATATCATAATTATGGCATCCCAATACAGCCCTGCACGAACACCACCAAATTAGTAACACCTAGTTGACAAATTTGGCAGAATAACAAAAGAGCCACGCAACATGAGATCTGATGAAAGATTATAGAGAATTCTCACTCTGTGGATTCCTTCTCCCCCTCCCCTCTCCATAGATTTCTAGTATCAGCTGAAAAAAGGTAATTCTGGTAACTGATCCATAGTTAGTGGAGAACGGCATTTCTTTTCCTAATAACATATATTACAAAGTTTTTTTTTTTGCCTTTCACTGTTGAATTATGCAAAATAATGTTTGTAGTTGTTAGTGACCATTTACAAAGCATGAGGCCATGTTTTTTTCCTTTACAGATTTTGTTTAGTTTTCTGTTTGAGAATGTTTTCTTAGGCTATGTTCACACGGCTTAAATTGGGACGTATTTCGGCCCGTATTTTGTGGCGTACTGCGCTCAATACGGGGCGAGATACTTCCCAGTCATTACGGTAATCCACAGTTCTCATAGAGAACTATGGATTACGCCTCCTCTCCCCGCTCGCACAATACGGCGAGCGGGGAGAGAAGCGACATGTCAATTATTCACGGAGTATACGCGCCATGAACAATGAATGTCTAGGGTTCGGCGCGAGCTCCCGAAGTCCCAGCGTAATTGCGGGGCGCAATTACGCCCCGCTATTATGCCGTGTGAACATAGCCTTACAGTGAGTTAGATTAGAGAGGTGTCCCAAGTTCAAAATGCTTGTTAATCATTAAAGGATGGTAAAAAATAGAAAAAAAACCCTCACTTTTAACCCTTTACTGCCGCAGCCAGTTTTGAACTCCCTGACAGAGCCCCATTTTTTAAATCTGACATGTGACTATATGTGAGAATAACTTTTTGATACTTTTACCTATTCATGTGATTCAGAGATTGTTTTCTAGTGACACATTGAGCTTTAAGTGAGTAATACATTTTGGTCCATACAATCCTTGTTTATTTGTTAGAAATATGAAAATATGAAAATTTTCAAAAATTTAGATTAGATCAAAAATTTCTGCGTGTTAGCCAGTTGTTCCACACAAAATAGTTTAGAACTAGCATCTACAATACGGCTACTGTAGGTTGGCAAAAATTTTTAAATGGCTTTTTATTTTTTTAAGGGACATTAGGGGCCTCAAAAATGTAGTAGTAATTTGTCACATTTTCGAAGAAAATTTGCAACATTGATTTTTTTTTTCAGGGACTAGTCCAGTTCTGACGTGGCTTTGAGGGATTTTTTGTTTGATACCCCAATAAATCACTCCAAATAAGAACCTGAACCGCTTAAAGTATTCAAAACAGCATTTACGAAGTACAGTTAGGTCCATATATATTTGGACACTGACACAAATTTTGTTTTTTTGTACCTTTTTACTGATACATATTCAAGTTATAGTTATAGAATTGACATGGACATAAAGTTCAGACTTTCAGCTTTCATTTGAGGGTTTTCCACTTTTAAAATTGTATCAAGGGTTTAGGAGTTTCAGCTCCTTAACATGTCCATTCTGTTTTTTTAAAGGAACCCTAAGTAATTGGACAAATTAAATAATGAAATAAAATGTTAATTTCTAATACTTGTTTGAAAACCCTTTGTTGGCAATGGTGCCCCGAAGTCTTGACCTCATGGACATCACCAGCGCTGTGTTTCCTCCTTTTTAATGCTCTACCAGGCCTTTACTGCAATGGTTTTTTCCCTTTGCTGTTTGTTTTTGGCCTTTCCCGTCTGAAGTTTGTCTTTAACAAGTGAAAAGCATGCTTATTTGGGGTTTAGATCATGTGTGTGACTTGCCCATTCACTAATATACCACTTATTTGCTTTAATAAACTCCTGGGTTGCTTTGGCTTTATGTTTTGGGTCATTATCCATCTGTATTTTGAAACGTCGACCAATCAGTTTGCCTGCAATTGGCTGGATTTGATCACACAGTATGTCTCTGAATACTCTTTAGGATGTAGGTGTATAAATATCTAAATCTATCATAAAGAGAAGACTGCATGAAAGTAAATACAGAGGGTTCACTGCACGGTGCAAGCTACTCATAAGCCCCAAGTATAAAAAACTAGATTGGGACTTTGCTAAAAAATGTTTTAAAAAAAGCCAGCACAGATGAATCCAAGATCAATCTCTACCAGAATGATGGAAAGTATAAAGTATGGCAAAGGCATGGTTTCAGTCATGATCCAAAGCATACACATCATCTGTAAAACACAGCAGAGGCAGTGTTATGGCTTGGAATGCATGGGCTTGCATTGGCATGGGTCACAAGTGTTTATTGATTACGTGACACAGGACAGAAGCATCCAGATGAATGTTCTGAGGGTTTTTAGGATACTGTGTGCTCAAATCAGCTCTAGGCAGCGCAAAGTGATTTGAGCAACGATTTCATAATGAGACAAAACATTAATAGCCAAAGCAACTCCAGGAGTGTATTAAAGCTAAGAAGTGGTATATTAGTAAATGGCCAAGTCAGCAAATTGTGTTGTCATTCCATTGAGCAAGCTTTTACTTGTAAAGACTCAGTTTCAGATGGAGAAGGCCAAAACAAACTAGCAAACTGAAATCTCACAGCAGTAAAAGGTGGCAGAGCATTAAAAAGGATGTGATTTAGAATGGGAAATATCTCTTCTTGTTGGAATCCCCACACTCCTACATGCTCTCCCCAGAAGAGATATTCCCATTCTTTGAGCCATTCATTGCCATCCGATAGCCACACCCAAGCCAGCCAGATCTGCTCTACTGACATGGGGCAAAGACACCTGTATACAGCTGTATGGCAGTATGCGATGTTATGCTAGGCTTGGCTAACATCCATATTTAGCTTTCCTTAAGGACTCAGTGAGTCAGAAGTCAATTGAACTATTTGGTCTATAATCCATAGAGAGCACTATTGAGCTTCTACGTGATATGCTGATGCTTAGTGGGAGTGCAAAAAACGCAATTTTTCAAATCCCAAGCACACGCTACTTGATGCTCTCTCCAAAGGAGATATCCCTTTATGAGCCAACATAATTGCCTCCCAGCCAGCCAACTTCTGTGGCAGTCATTGCCAACAAAGTTTTTCATAACTATGCTATTAGAATAATTTACATCTTTTGTTACAATGCACGTTTCTATCCCTGTTACCGACATTTGCCGTTACTACATTACGGCTAATGTTGGGTAGGGGTTCCCGCCAAGTTCGCCTTCGATGAGTACGTTCAACAAGCGATTGCGACGGCACAAGCGGATGAACCGCGCAATGGATCGCGATGGAACAGCGGTCATAATACCTCGTGGCTTCATGCCGCTTACCCCCAACGGCGGCAGGGTGAGACTCCGGCGCGGGGATTTAACACCCGATGTCGCGACATCGTTGGTCGCGACCGCATCGCGGCTGCGGGCGGCAGGAGTGAGGGCTCCTGCTGCGCCGCCGATCTCGTGCGCAGTAACGGACGCTTCGCGCCACGGTACACGGTCTATACCAGAGACAGCCCTCGATGCTTGAACTGACTGACATACTGGGCTGGTCTGGTGACGTCACGATGCCCACATGCATGTGGGCAGCTGTGACAGACAGTTGCCATGGATACCAGGATTCAGCTATAAACTGTATGCTGATCTCCTATTGCATGAATGATCTGAAGATCGTTAAATTCAATTCCCCCTGGGTGGAACGGTAAAAGTATGAAAAGGTTAAAAAGAAAAAGTGTAAAAAAGTAAAAAACAATGACACAAAAAGTAAAATAAATAAATCAACACGTACATCGCCCTTTTCCCCTTTACAAGGCCAATCGCCCTAAGAAGAGACACAAAAGAAAAAATAAAGTACCCATATTTGGTATCGCACGCGTGCGTATGCGACCCACCCTATAAATCTGTCATGTTTATTAACCCGTACGGTCGAAAGCCGTTGTATAAAAATAACCCCCAAAAAAAACAGTCACAGAATAGCGATTTTTGTTCATCCTGAGCACTAAAATGGAGTAAAAAAGTAAATCAAAAACTCCATAAGTCATACTCAAAGTGATGCCAATTAAAACGTCAGTTTCATTCTCCGCCTAAAAAAAAAGTCCTTACACAGCTCTGTATACGGAAAAATTAAAAGTCTGGCTATTAGAAGATGCGATGCTATAAATATTGTTTTTCACAATAAAAACCACTTTTTTTTTCAAATAAAAAAAAACCTACTTACAATTGGGTAAGTCACCGTAATTGCGTCTCAACCCACAGAGTAAAAACTAACTTGTCACGGATACTGCGACGTTGAACGCTATTAAAAATAAAAATAAAAAAACTACTGCTAGGATTGCAGTATTTTTGTGTCACCTACCTTCCAAAAAACAGATTTAAAAAGGATCATAAAGTCTTGTCCCCCCAAAAATATTACCAATAAAAACGTCTCAACTCATCCGCAAAAAAATAAGTCCCTCATACAGGCTTCCATAAAACAGAAGTTGCTCAAAAATTAAAAAAAGTTTATGGCTCTCAGGACTGCCGGGTGATGCAAAAAACGTTTTCCTTTCAAAAAATTTTTGTTTTTATTGTGTACAAACAATCATTTAAACATAAAACAGATGGGATGTTGGATACGAGTTAGAGTGATGGTCTTCGGATATGTTTATATTAAGATATAGATAACTATCCCTAAATATATGTATTAACTCCAATTACTGATATGACTAATAGATATCTATCCATCTAGATCATATTAATAATGTTTTCCTCATGTGTTTGAAAACATTGATAGATAATTATCCAAACGCATACGCACTCGTCGGTTGTCAGATTGTTAGTATTAAAAACTACTACTCTCAACCAGACTCATCTAATACCACCTCCTCTGTGTCAATCACTTGTATTATTACACTACATTTATAGTTTTATCTCGTCTTGGCGACTACCATGTTTGATGGTCTTTTGATCTCTCATAGACTCATATCACACTCAATCGTGTTATCTCTTTCAAAAAAACAGTATATGCCACACTCCTCTCCCCCGCCCCCCCCTCCCCCCCCCCCCACTAGAATCCCACCCTCACAATAAATACACAATGTGTGCTGACAGTCATAGAATATCACAACTTAAGACCACGTCCATGCATCTCATACCTCACCCCTCGATAAACTAACTATCTCACTAGTAATGTGTGCACGCAAACCTTCACATCAGTCCAACAAAAAATATAAATCTCACTTACTAAAAAAACTCCAATAGCAACTAACAGAGCCTTGTTAACCCCCCCCAGAGATGATATAGACTGAATCTATACTAATAAACACATAGCATTTTGATATTCTCTCAATACCAAAGAGTTGAAGCTGTACGCTAGATACCATAAAACTGAATGCGCGGAGTGTCTGGATAAGGAGCTGGATAATCGCTTACGACATTCCATGGCCACAGCTAAAAAACCACTTGACTTCCCCATCCCCCTAGAGTCCAACTCGAATATTGAGTACCATACGTGCCGACCTAAACACCTTTTTTGATTATTTTGATATGATGGTTCCTGAGTTTGATAGATGACTCCCCACCCATATTGTGAATGTCTATGTAAGGTCTGTTATCATCAGCATTGTCTCTAGTTTGTACTGATCGGTGGCCCGATACATTAGCGCCTCTATGTAGTGCGATCAGTTTCCCCCCCCCCACCCCCCCCACCCCCCCCCCCCCACCCCTCACAGACGAGATGCCGACGCTATTTCACTCAGAATCGAGCAGAAAGCAGCTGGTTCCATACTCCCCTGTATTACCCACTTTCGCACAGAGCGCCGGACCACAACAGGCTTTCACCACCCCCCGACCCAGCAGATAGAGGTATTGCCGTGCAAAGCTTAGTGTGTATAGACAAATAGCTGTCCCCCCGCCCAATTTAGGGCGTTGTTAATAAGATATATTTGATGTCTCCTGTAGTTCCACCCGACCCAATGTGTGTAAAAGATTAAACATTTTCAGCTAAAAATTGCAGATTATTGCGAAAGAAAAATATTTTTTTTTTATTCTTCATGAGCCGACGCTAAAAAAATTTAGAAACGCCCAGAGTGTTAATCTATACTCACAACACCTCTCGGATTATACTCCGTAATGGGTTAACCCCCCCCCCCCAGTTCCTCCCACACATGGGGGTTTTTTAGGGGCATTTATTACGTTTTGGAACGCTTCAGGGTGTCCGAAACATGGAAGCCAAATGTCCCACTCAAAATAGAAATGTAGATGAAAAATGTAGCGCCCACAAGTCCCAGTAGGTGCTCCCTCCACGCTCGCGCGTGAGGGCTTGTGGTTGAGCAAATAAGATGCACTAGAGGCAACCCCCCCTAAACGTGGAGATCACCCTCTCTGTGAAACCGGCAGATAGCAGACAGGATTCTGGCGTATATAATATTAAATTTGCTCATCATTCCCTGATCAATTTCTCACGTAGTTTGGCTCAATAATGCATATAAAATATTGAAGAATCGTGCAAAAAAATACCCACCGCACTCTCCCCCCCCCCCCTCCCCCCCCTTGTTCGTGAAAATTAGCCTCCCCCTCCATCTTTCGCCTTTAATTTTCGCCCACAACACCTAGATGCGCGTAGTTACTATAATCTTCTTAAATCGCGTCTATGCAATAATTAAGGGGGTAGTTTCTTAGATGAGGTCATTTATGGGGGTTGGTATCTAACATACAGGTCAATCGATAAGTGCACGTTTTGAATGGACTGGATTCCCTAAAATATGTATCATTCAAATTTTATTGAACAATTGTGAAAATTACTGACTAAAAGATTTATATAGCCCCATCTAATGTCGTATATAAAAAAAAAAAAAAGACATTTAAAAAAATGATGTACAAATTACAGCAGATCACTATGGTAGATGCTAGTTATAAATATTTTGAGTATGGATTAAACTATCTGTCTTACTATGAGATATTTTTATAGAAGCTTTGAAATTGGTAAATTTTGCACATTTTTTCACATTTATTGATATTTTTCACAAATAAAAAATCTTTTTTTGGACCAAAATTTCTTACTATATTATAGCACATGTGTGTCTACAGAGGAAAACAATCTACTGAATCACATGGATACGGTTAAAGTAGTGCAAAAAGTTAGTTCTCACATAAAGTGACTCATGACAGATTTCATAAAATTAGGGCTCTGTCAGAGAGCAAAAACTGGCTCGGCGGTTAAGAGGGTTAATTGTCCATTTAGCTTTTGGTCTCCTTTAAAAACAGGAGATGGGGACATGTAACGAGCTGAAATCACTAAGGGCCATGTTCACACGGTCCATTAATTGCGGACGTAAATTAGCCCCGCAATTAAGCCGTGTGGACGGGGCCGCGGGGCCGTGTGAGACTTAGAACGTGGGGAGGATGCAGGAGATGAAGCGGGGGGGCGGACTTCGCGGCCCCAGTCGACGACGCATGTAGTTCGGCGCGTTTACGCCGCTTAGAAAGTGACTGGTGAATTAACTCCCCGCCCGGCGGATCGACGGGACGGGTCGCTGGGGAGGAGTCGTAATCCATAGGTTCATCTGATAGAGAACTGTGAATTACCGCTTAGATGAATGGCGCCGTTTTCGGCCCGTTATTTGGCGCACTTTCGGCGCGTAATTACGGATCCGACAATACGGACCCTTTCTTATTAAGCCGTAGTGAACATTGGCCTTAAACCTTGATCCAATTTTAATGTGGGATACCCTCAAATTAAAGTGAGAGTCCGTAGGACTTTATGTTCCATATCCATTATATAACTGATAACTTGAATATGTTTTATGTAACAGGTTATAAAAAAAAACAAAATTCTGTGTCAGTGTCTCCAGTCATATACGTGGATATCTAACTGTATATTAACCATTAGATGTGTTTCCACAGAAATTTAAATGCAGAAGTGTGAGTTAAAATTTCAAAAATTTAACTCTTTTTTTTTTACATGATTTTCAATATTTTATCCTCTTTATTCACTGGCACCATGCGTAGATAGATCAGGGGAAATGCAACGCTCTTATAATTGTTTCCCCAATTCTACCATTTTTAGAGATATCTTATACGTTCAACCACAAGTCTCAAGATTGGAGGAGCACCTACTGGACTTTGGGGTCTCATTTTTTTTTTACAATTTTCTTCAGGCGCCATTACAGGTTTGTGGACATCCTAAGGTGCTAAAACTTAATAAAACTCCTCCTAAATATGGACCCCACAGAGTCTTTCTCTAAGATTTTTTTAGCCTTAGGTGGTGACATATGGGAAAATAAACCATTTCCTCATGGAATCTCCGATTTAGCTTACAAATGTTCTCAGTTTTACAAGGAAGATTTGGAAAAAAAGATGTGCACCCAAAATAATTGCACTTACGCAATTTCTTTTACGTTCTGGCTCATACCCCTTTCATATGCGTAGTTAGATTGCTCGCCTTTTGCGCGCATTGCAGCGACATTATTAGGAGGAGCCGCAGATTTTTGGAACCTACTGATTTTGGTCGGCGCGCGCCATGTCGCATTTAGACTAACCCCTAAAATACCAGCAACAGTTTTTTAAACCCGTTTCCAAAAGTCAATCCATTTTCGAATCAACATCACACATGGATCTCATCTAGGGGTGTACTGTGCATTTTGGGAGAACAAGTTTTTGGGAGAACAGTTTTTTTTTTTGCATTGGGCCTGAACAATGGAGGTTTGGAAAAAGCAGTTCCGCCATTTAGTTTTGGTGCGTCATTTTTACTTGCGTATCGCTGTTCGGGTATAAGTGACAGGATAACTTTACTATGTGGGCCGGTACAACTGCAATAATAAAAATGTATATACTTTTCTATGTTTTATTACTTTTACACAATAGAAATGTGTTTTTAACACATTGTGTTTTTATGTTATCATAGTCTCAAAGCCATAACTCTTTTATTTTTCTATGTATGGAGCTTATTAAGGGCTTGTTTTTTTGTGGGATGAGTTGACATTTCTATTGGGACCATTAAGTGGTTCATATGACGCTTTGATCTCTTTTTATCAAGGTTTTTGTGACTTATTTTGAACAAAATGTAGCAATCCTGGTAGTGCTTTTTATTTTTTTATTGCGGTCACCGTGCTGTTTAGTAAATGACATCTTACAGATCGATACAATTGCAAGCGATACCCAACTTTGTGGTGTGTGTATATATATATATATATATAGTATATATTATATAGTATTATATAAAATTAGAGTTACTCTTTTACACAATAAAAACACTTATTCAGAAACAAGCAAAACACGTGACGCGCTGTAGCATCACTATAGACTGGAGCCATAAACTTTCTTTACTTTTTCTGTATACGGAGCTGTTTGAAATGGCTTGTTTTTTGCCGGGGTGGTGTTGTAAGTTTTTACTTAGTATTATTTTTGGGGGGACATGCCGCTTTTTTGATTAGCTTTTAAATCCAAGTCTTTGAAAGGCTGTTGTGAGAAGAATCGAATAGTAGGTGTTTTTATTTGAACAAGCGCCTCAATGTGCGGTAGGTTGTAAGTGGATAAGTATTTTTTACTCCGTGGGTTGATATGATTGTGGCGATACCCAATTTATATAGTTTTTTTTTTATGTGCTTTAAAAAAACAATTATCCATCGTTCTCTTCTGATAGCCATAACTTTTTTATTTCTCCATATACAGAGCTGTGTAGGGGCATTTTTTGGTGGGATGAACTGACATTTTTTGTACCACTTTGGGTTTTTTTTTTTTTTGGTTTTTTTTTATGGTGTTCTTTAATGGCGATGCTAAATATGTGTTTATTTTTATCTCTTTTGGGACAATTGGCATCTGGAAAGGGGTAAAGGGCGGTGTACATGTTTTTATTTTATCTTTTGTGTTTTATGTCTTTCTTTCTTTTTTTTTTTTTTTTAAGTACTTTTCCCAATAGGGGACTGCAATACTGATGTGTACTGTTCTTCATGGCAACTGTCAATCACTATTAATGGTCATGCCCACAGGGCACAGCCGGGCATAGTGACGTCACAGACGTCTAGGCTTCCGGGGTGTCAGGGAAACCAAGCCTGGAATTGTGCTGCCGCTGCTCTGATGGGGACAGAGGAAGCTCCCTCTCTCTGTCTTCCCTTTAGCTGCCGCAAAGGGGTTATTCGCCCGCAGCCGGAGTGAGCTCTGGCTGCGGGTGATGCAGCAAGTAATATACAGCTGATTCCATGATGCGATCGTGCGGGCCCCGCGTGAGAGCCTGCACGATGTCGCAAAGTCACTTCCCGCTAGGACGTACAGGTACGTACAATGGCGGGAAGGGGTTAAAACCTGCTCATTCCAGGGCTTGGATTCTGTTCCTGAAAAATGTAATGTCAGAGGTTATGGGAATTAGATTTTGGAGATAGGACGTTGATCTAGGGATTATTCTTATTCCCATATCTGGAGTCAGGAAGGAATTTTTCCGCTTGTTTGAGGCAATTGACATCCACCTTATAAGGGTTGTAGATTGGACTTGAGAGACCTGTGTCTTTTTCCAACCTTATCTACTATGTTACTTTGGAAAAATAGCAACATGCAGTGCTATTTTTTGTTAAAATGATGGACTCCATGATGGAATCCTGAGAGTGCCCATTGTAGTCAATGGGATGCGTGAGGGGCTGTTGGTGTCTATAATGAGACAGATCTGGTGCCACCTCTGCAACAAAGGCTCCCAATGGAACCTCCGAAACCAGACGTTTCCATACACTATATAAAAAGACACATATGCATGTTTTTCTTACTATCTGACATGAAATTAGAATAAACCTTACCCGTTTTAAGTCAATTAGGATTACCAAAATTATTTAGATGTGCCAAATGCTGGAATAATGAGAGAGAGAGAATTCTTCAGTGAAAGGTCTACATCCACCAGAATTATTATGCCTTTAAACAATTTGGGACAGCCCATGTGATGATGTCATGTCTTTGGAATCCACTGATAGGTTTATTGGCAACATCTGAGTTAAAGGGGTTTTGCCACGAAGTAAGTTGCTTTCCTCTTATCTGGCTCAGGAGAAAATATAAACAAATCATGAACACTGCAGAGGGGAAAGGAAGGGGGCTGAGCAGCGAGGAGCACAGAGGGAGAAATAAGGGAGCATCTGCAATGTTCACTCAAATAATAACATTACAAACAGTGGATTCTATATACAGCCTAAAGCCTCATACACTGCACTTTCTCTACAGTCCCTTGGAAGCTCATTCATGTTCTCTGTCATCAGATAAGAAGTGCAGACAATGCAAGCGCAGCCTGTCAGCTCTCCTGGTCGTGTCTAATGCAAACTTTTAAGTAACTAAGGGCTTGTAAAGAAAGCTGTATCGCTCACTGGCTTCACTTTTTGTAATCACATATATTTAGAAAAGTGATGAAATACCCATTTTGGAGGATCCCACGTCAACATTACATCATGGCAAAACCCCTTTAATTAGAGACATACCTGTATGCAGAAACACAGTGCTTCTGTGTGTAACATCATGGGAAAGTCTAATGAAATCAGCCAAGATATCAGGAAGAGAATTGTGGACCTGCGCAAGACTGGATCATATTTGAATGTTTTTCCAGATACCTGAAGGTGCCTCGTTCATCTGTACAAACAATTTTACGCATGAACAAACAAGATGGGAATGTCCAGCCATCATACCACTCAGGAAAGTGCTTTGGTCCAACATGTGCAAATCAACGCAAAATCATAAAACCTTTTGAAGATTCTGGCAGAAGGGCGACGAGAAAAAAGCAAACCTGCTAAACAATTTTTTCTCCATGGTATTTACCAAGGAGGATGAGCTTCCTGTTGATGAGCAGAGGGATGAGGTAAACTCTAACATAAGTGTTGCTTGTCTAACCCAGGAAGAAGTGCAGCTCCATCTTAGGAAGCTTAAAATAGACAAATCCCCAGGTCCTGATTGTGTACACCCCCGTGTCCTAAGGGAATTAAGCAATGTCATAGATAGGCACTTCTTCTTAATATCTATGGACTGTAAAATCATGGGGCATGTCCCAAAGGATTGGCGCATAGCTAATGTGGTGCCAGTATTCAAAAGGGGTCAAAAGTGATCCTGGAAACTACAGGCTGGTAAGTTTAACCTCTGTTGTGGTTAAATGTTTGAGGGTTTTCTTAGAGATGCTATCCTCGATTATCTCACTGAAAATAAATGTATAACACCATTCCAGCATGGGTTCATGAAGGATCGGTCCTGTCAAACTAATCTCATCAGCTTCTATGAGGAAGTTAGTTCCAGACTGGATCGGGGTGAGGCACTGGATGTCATATATCTAAATTTTTCTTAAGCATTTGATACGGTGCCACATAAGAGGTTGGTAAGTAAAATGAGAATGCTTGGACTGGGGGAAAATATGTGCAAGTGGGTAAGCAACTGGCTCAGTGATAGAAAACAAAGGGTGGTAATTAACAGTGCATACTCAGACTGGATCCCTGTTACTAGTGGGGTACCACAGGGCTCAGTATTGGGCCCTATCCTCTTTAATATTTTCATTAATGATCTTACACAGGGATTGCACAGTAGAATATCGATCTTTGCAGATGATACTAAGCTCTGTAAAGTAATCAACACAATAGAGGATAATGTGTTATTACAAAGGGATCTGGATAAGTTGGAGGCCTGGGCAGAGAAATGGCAGATGAGGTTTAACATAGATAAATGCAAGGTTATGCACATGGGGAGGAAATTTCCATCCATGATTACATGTTAAATGGAAAAACACTGGGTAAAAGTGATCTGGAGAAGCACTTGGGAATCCTGGTGGACAGTAAACTTAATTGTAGCAGCCAGTGTCAGGCAGCAGCAGCCAATGCAAACAGGATAATGGGGTGTATTAAAAGGGGCATAGATGCACATGATGAGAATGTTATTCTCCCATTATACAAGTCACTGGTCAGACCACACATGGAATATTGTGTACAGTTTTGGGCACCAGTGCACAGGAAAGACATTGTAGAGCTTGAACAGGTACAAAGGCAGGCAACAAAAATAATAAAAGGACTGGGTGGGGTACAATACCCAAAAATATTAGCAAGATTAGGGTTATTTAGTTTCGAGAAAAGACGGCTTCGGGGGGACATAATAAATATGTATAAATATATTAAAGGTCAATATAGAGATCTCTCCCGGGATTTATTTATACCCAGGACTGTATCTAGAACAAGGGAACATCCTCTACGTCTTAAGGAACGAAAGTTTCTATATAAACATGGAAGGGATTCTTTACTGTTAGAGCAGTGAGACTGTGGAATGCTCTGCCAGAGGAACTTGTCAAGGTGAATTCACTAACAGAGTTCAAAAAGGGTTTGGATGCATTTCTGGAGCGTAATAATATAACAAGTTATAATGTCTAGGATTCTGGAGAGGAGTCGTTGATCCAGGGATTTTTTCGATTGCCAGATTGGAGTCGGGAAGTAGTTTTTTCCCTAAAATGAGGACAATTGGCTTCTACCTCATTGGGGTTTTTTGCCTTCCTCTGGATCAACACTTTGGCACAATAGGCTGAACTGGATGGACGTATGTCTTTTTTCAGCCTTACAAACTATGAAACTATGTAACTATGTAAGATTGTGTCATTATCCACCGTAAGGAACACTGTGTCAACATGGGCTGAAAGGCCACTCTGCCAGGAAGAAGCCATTGCTCCAAAACAAACATAAAAGACCAATTAATGTTTGCAAATGCACACAGGAACAAAGACCTACAGTTTGGGAGACAACTAAAATTGAACTGTTTGGCCATAATGACTATCGTTACGTTTGGAGGAAGAGGGGAGAAGTTTGGAAGCCTAAGAACACCATCCCAACTGTGAAACACGGGGGTGGCAGCATTATGTTGTAGGGTTGTTTTGCTGCAGGAGGGACTGGTCACTTCACAAAATAGATGGGATCATGAGGAAAGAAGATTATATGGCAATACTGAAGCAACATCTCAAGACATCAGCCAGGAAGTTAAAGCTTGGCCGGAAATGGGTCTTCCTAATGGGCAATGATCTGAAGCATACTGCCAAACTGGTTACAAAGCGGCTTAAGGACAACCGAGTCAATGTTTTGAAGCGGCCATCACAAAGTCCTGATCTCAATCCTATTGTAAACTTATGGACAATGCAGGTGCGAGCTAGGCAACCTACAAACATGGCTCAGTTATACCAGTTCTGTCAGGAGGAATGTGCCAGAATTCCTACCAACTTTTGTGAGAAGCTTGTGGAACAATATCCAAAACGTTTGACCCAAGTCATACAGTTTAAGGGCAACGCTACCAAATACTAATGAAATGTCTGTAAACTTTTGACTTTGTGGAAAGTAATAAAAATGCCTTAAAAATTCTCCATCTCTCATTATTCTGGTATTTGGCAAATATAAATAATTTCTATAATTCTAATTGACCTAAAACAGGTGAGGTTTATTCTGATTTCATGCCAGATAGTGAGAGAAACATGCATATCTGTCTTTTTATATAGTGTATTTTAACTTCTGGTTTCAACTGTATGTGACCCAGACCTTACAGTGTTTTTCTAGTAAAATGGACTGTTGTACATAGAGGTATGTGCACACATCAAATTTTGACATGGATCCACATCAAAATCTGTGTCCTACTTAAAGGGGTTTTGCCAGTAGGTGCCTTATCTGCTAAGAATCAAATGTAAACAAGCCATGCTGAGCTGAGAGAGCTAGAGACACAGCCAGAGCACAGAGCTGCATAAGGGATCGTGTGAAATGTTCACTCAAATAATCACACTACAACTAGTGGATTATGTATACAAAAGACAACACCTTTTCTCCACAGCAGCTTGAAAGCTTCTTCATGTTCTCTGTCATCAGATAAAGCAGGGATCTACTCAAATAATCACACTACAACTAGTGGATTCTTTAAACAAAAGACAACATATTTCTACCCGGTGCCTTGAAAGCTTCATCAGCTCCCTCTCATCAGATAAGAAGTGTGATCTGCTCAAGCCCAGCCAGCAGCTCTTGTCAGGTCGTATCTAATAGAAGCTCTGAAGTAACTAAGGGCAGGTAAGGCAGCCTGTAGCTCTCTCAGGCTGCAATTTTTGTAATCACACATATTTAGAAAAGTGATTAGATACCCATTTTGGAGGATCCCACGTCAACATTACATCGTGGCAAAACCCCTTTAAGTGAATGGAAAATCTTTGCCTTTGTTTACACTGTAAACTACAATGCTGATTGTTCAAATGGATTTGAAATCCACAAATGGAAAAAATGAGTGCAATGCCACTTCTCTGATGCAGAATCCAATCAGAATCCGCTTAAGGGTTATCAGTATTGGAATATATCTGCCTTGTGAATATGTGCAAGTAAAAAGCTTGGCTATAACTGAGAACCAGTATGATCCATAATGCCTGATATAAAAAAAAATTCTAATGTGCTACATATTGTGGCCATAGGTGAGCAGGTTAAACAGTAACAGGGCCTGTTCTGCGTAGTATGAAGGAAGGCATTGTGAGCACCTTCACTTCCACTACTTCGTCATGTTTGACAAGTTGTAAAGCTTTCCTGTGCTGGAAATGCCTTTCATGTCTTTACATGTATGACAGCTAAGAAGATTAACAGGTGCCAGAAGTTAAAGATAGATGAAGTCCCACATGAAAGCCTGAAAAGAAATGAATCAATATTTCAGCTATTACAAAACCTTTTGTGAATCAGGTTGCACATAATACATGAACACACATTGAGCTGGAATTCCCATTATTCTGGGATAGGTGGTACCCCCGCATAGGTCCAGGAACACTGAGCACGGGTTTAGATTGTGCAACTTTTCGAAAGTGAAATACTTGTCAACATACTCAGGCCTGTGACTTAGCGCAGGGAGGCTACCCAGGAGCCATTGTGCCTAGATGTTTGCTACCGGGGGTATTTTCTGGTCATGTGCTGAAAGTGGTCAACCACTACTGATGCCAGAGACCAAGAAACGGTTCAAGAGAATAATAAGTGGGTTCATTCAAGATAGACTTAATTCCTATCAGTTTTTCTGTAATGGAAGTTCAATGAAAACTGTCACCGGAAGAATCTTTCAGCTGATTACTGTCCTCTGTGACTCCTCTATGAACATCGTGGCCTACAAGTGTTTCTCCAGACAGTAGAAAGTTTTAGGGCTGCCGGCATGCACATTGGCTGACATTCATCTATGTTGGCTCCACTCTAAATGCAGGGAACGGTTGTTCTGCTCCTTCATATATGCTTTGAGAAAAGGAGACAAAATGGTCTAAAAGTCAGCAATTTGTTGCCTTCTTTGTCCCTACGTCAGGACACTGCTACTAGCCCTTTAAGGATTTTGTTGCAGTCTCATCCAGGGTGTGGATTGGTGCTTAATGAGTTAAGCATTGAGCCAATCCCTGGCTGGGGCGGAGGTTTTAAACCGCTTCCTGTCTGCTAGTCTCTGCTGGTGATTGCTTTTGTGTCCTAGCTGTCTGTGTTGCTCTGCTGTGTTGTTTTGCTGGTTCTCGGATTTTGGCTATTTTTTCTCGTCACTCTTCTGCTCTATCCTTTGGTACCTCATATTCTCCTGGTTTGACCCTGGCCCAAATGACTATTCTTTATTTGTTATCTGTGGTGTCTGTTTCTTGTTTGTCATACATTTTGTCTTCTGTCTGGCACATGTTTTACTAGGTATGGCTCAGGAAGAGGTTCTAGTGCGGGGTCGCCCTTTTCGGGGCAGTTGCCAGGACGCCAGGGCGTCTCTTACACTTAGGTTGGATGTCAATAATCATGTTAAGTGCAGTAGTATTATATTATACAGCAGTATGAGACTCTTTTATGTGTTGTCCATGCAGTAGGGTTAAATGCATGCCTGGTTCACATCTGTGTTTAGTTGTCCGTTGTTCTATTCTATCTTGGAATCAGAAAAACAGAAAAGAATGGTCGCCCATTGATTTCAGTGGATTTTTGGCTTTCAGTTTGCTTCAGTTTGTCTCCATTCTGTCAGATTTCCTTTTTTTTTTGACTGACAGGGTAGCATGCTGCGCTATTGTTTTTGTAAAAAAACAGAATTCTTTTTTACCATATAATCAGTGGAAAATGGATACTGGATGGGTATCTATTTGTTTCCATTTTTTACACCCATTGAACGGGTCTTTTAATTTTTCCATGCATTCACAAACAAATGTGAGGCATAAGGCCAGGTTTATTTTGGCATTGGAAGTTCTGTTTGGAGCCCTTGTCACAGAGGTGGCACTAGATCTGTTTCACAATGGCTACCAAAGTTTCCCTTCTGTTGCGGTATCCGTCATTTTAATTGAAAAAATAGTGCTGCGTGTACAGTTAAAACCAGAAGTTTACATCCACTATATAAAAAGACACATCAGTATAAACCTTACCTGTTTAAGGTTTTATTTACATTAGGATTACTATGCCTTTAAATAATTTGGTACACCCCATATGATGATGTCATGTCTTTGGAAGCTTCTGGTAGGTTTATTGGCAATATGTGAGTCACACCTGTGGATGTATTTTAAAGCACACCAGAAATACACTGCTTCTGTGTTTAATATCATGGGTAAGTCTAAAGAAATCAACCAATATATCAGGGGTTGGTAGTATCATATTGTGGGGTTGTTTTGCTGCAGGAGGGACTGCTGCATTTTACAAAATAGATGACGTCATGAGGAAAGAAGATTATGTGGCAATACTGAAGCAACATCTCAAGATATCAGTCAGGAAGTTAAAGCTTGGGCGGAAATGGGTCTTCCAAGTGGACAATGACCTTAAGCAAACTGCCAAACTGGTTACAAAGTGGCTTAAGAATAAGGGTATGTTCACACAGGGTAATTTTAGCGCACATTTTGCCGCGTATTTGCACTCTGATACGGGCGAGATGCGCGCCGAAATTACGCTAATCCATAGTTCTCATAAGTGCCGCGAGTAATGCACGTCTATGTGGCCGGCGGGCTGCCGCCCCCCACGACCCGGGGGTACGTGCTGGTCAGTGCGAGCTCCCGAGACACACGATGTACTATGGCGCGTACTGTAAGCGCCGCAGTACATCGGGTGAACATACCCTAACCAAGTCAATGTTTTGGAGTGGCCATCACAAAGCCCTGATCTCAGTCCTATTGAAGCTTTATGTGTTTGCATAAATAGGATTTTGACGCTAATAAAGTTATCTCACTCTTGTCGCTAAAAATCTGGATTTTCGTACCAAAATCCATAAAAAAAAAGGGATTTTTAGCGACATAAACGTGATAACTTTATTAGTGCCAAAATCAGTAAAAAACAGATCCTAACACCAAAATCCATAAAAATCCGTTAGCAACAAAAGCAAGGTAACTTTATTATGAACAAGGACACATCAGACACTTGTATGCAGAATTGATAAGGTATAACCTGTGTTAACACCCACTATAGGTGAGACTTTAATCTCTTGGGTGGGTTTTCGTTGAAAAAATGTGGCAAAAAATGCGGCAAAAAACATCCTGCGCTTTATATGGACTCCAATAGTAAATTTTCTGCTCTGCAGAAGATGACCAGTAAATAAAGCGAGCAAAAAAAAAAAAAAAAAAAAGTTCAGTGTAGACAGAAGGAAGTTTTTACAATAGAAGTCTATGGGACAGCTTTTCAGTCGCTTTTTTTCAGCTTTTTTAGAAAACGAAAAACACTGAAAAAAATGAAAATTTTTCTGTGCAATGGAGGCATAGTCTTAAAGTGTTGATTTAGATTGGAGATCCAGTCACGTTTGTGCACAACTCTCCCTTCTGTTCTATGGGAGAAATACAGCTGAACACACTGCTCACCTGTACTCAATATTCTAATAGAACAGAATGGAAAGTCATGCGCATGACTGGCTCTCGGTTCTGAGCCATGACATTCAGGGGGCCCCGTTCCCG